>CAJNOL010000732.1:96697-107418 GCA_905250125.1 Rotaria sordida
TGTGATTCAACAGGGATTGCCTGTGATTCAACAGGGATTGCCTGTGACGCTATAGGTATTGCCTAGGATGCCAGAGGCATGATCTAGAATGCTAGAGGCTTGATCAGGGATCCTAGGGGCATGATCTGGGATGCTGGAGGCATTGCCTGACATGCTGATATCATTATCTGCTCTGCTACAGCCATCACTTACGATGCTGCAGGCATTGCATAGGATGCCAGAGACATCACCTGTGATGCTACGGGCAGTGCCTCAGATGCTAGAGGCATGATCCGGGATGCTAGAGGCATGATCCGGGATGCTAGACGCATGATCTTGGATGCTCGATTCATTGCCTCAGATGCTAGAGTCACTGTCTCGGATGCTAATATTATTATCTGAAATCCTAGAGGCCTTGCCTACGATGCTATAAGCATGTCAGAAATGCCTACCAGCGTCGTACGTAGTTTCTGTAGCAGCTCGAGTGATGGCTGTAGCATCCCAGATACTGGTATCAGTATTCCAGGCAATCGGTGTAGCATTCCAACTGATGCACTGGCATCCGAGAGAATGAGATTAGCATCCTAGGCAATGTTATTGGCAGCCCAGGGAATGCATCACGCATCCAAGGTAATGCTACTGGTATTATCGATGGTACCATCAATCATAAGAGAAGGATTGAGAACAAGCGTGAGCTCCAAATTTGGAGTTTACGTGTGGAGCTCACTTTTCTTGACCAGATAGGGTATATAGCATACATAACATCATCATAATTGTAAAGACCCGCAACACCCGCACCCTATAAAAAAGGGGGTATATACTATAGATATCATGAATATAATTCTAAAGACCCACAAGACCCGCATCCTATAAAAATAGGAGCATATAGTATACTCATGGTCATTAGAATTCTAAGGGTTTGCAAGACCTACACGGTGGAAAAATAGGAGTAGCACTATTGATATGATCATGATAATTGTAAAGACCCGCAAGATCCGCGATTTTCGCGAAAAGGGGTGTTGTTTTTTTTTTCCAAAATTCAGTTTGAAATCAAAAACACCATAGACTCCATGTACAGGATGTAAGTGGTGATACTAACCAGCATGATGACTTCCATGCTGTATAATCATCGAATGAAGCCCATTGACTTGATTTATAAATATCTAACTACATCGACGTTGTCATAACAGCAGTTGAAGAAGGAACAATATAATAATTATTAAACCAATTTAAAATTTCAGATTGATTCACATTTAATGACCATTTATAAGCACTTAATTCAACATCAGGTGTTATATCAGTTAAAGTAGAAAATGGCGATATAATACTTGCTTCCGACCAATCGAATAACATAGTTTCTACTTTAGGCAGAAAAGTAGATAAATGAAGTTTGTTACGTAATGTATATTTTTGTTTTATAATTCCATTAAGTGATTCAAGTCCATTATTTGTGGACGGTTTAGCAAATGCGGCACCTTCGTACCTGAACAACAGAAAAAAAATTGTCTTATATTTATAACAAGTTCTTTTCTTACCAGTAATGTATTTTAGAAACCCATTGTTCAGTAAAATAATCGACGAATCTTTTCATTGTTGGAATAAGACTCAATTTTTGTAATAATAATGTAGCACCATGGTCAAATAGATCATCAGTAAAAGCAAGTTGAAGTGTATGAATATCTTTATCAATAATTTGCCAATCATTTTTTGCAACTAAATTACGATGTTTTCGACATTTTCTAATCATATGACTCCAACACATAAGTCGACGACTATTTGGAAATATCATTTCTTGTGCACTTGTAATAGCTAAATAATAGAAGTCGTTCTTAAATACTATGTAGTTAAATATTAGAACATATCTGATGCACTATCAGACATTACTTGATTTATTAAACATTGTAGATTAAGTTGAACAGCGAATGTTTTTATTGAATTAAATAATTTAACATAACATTCGGTATTTTCATCTTCTGAAATTAATGCCATACCAAATGACTTAAAATGACGATTGGCATCGGTTGAGCTAAAAACAAGAAGAGGTAAATTGTTCCAGGTGACTTTGTAAGTTGCATCAACTTGTAAATATGTTGTTAATTGAATTTGTTGGAACAGCTGTTTTGTTGTAAAGAAAACAAATATATTATTTATATCAACAGCATTATAAAAAGGTACGAAAGTAGAGTGGAGTTCCTTAGCTTCTCTGTGTTCATTACACTAGTTTTGTAAATCATGAATTGAAAATATTTTTGGTCTATCTTTTCGTTGTTCATAAACTATTAAATTGTGTAATTTATCTTGATTAATTGAATGTTGTGGATAATTTGTAATTAATGATGCTTTAGTTTGAGATTGTGATAATCCACATTTAACATGATTAGATATGGTTTTACGTATTGGTGAGGGTAACCTTGTTGTTGGATTACGTTCATTGTCTTCATGCTCATGCAAATTTCTGGATATAATTGCTACACAATGCATATTGTTATCAGGCACAACAATTTTAATTTCAAAAGAACATAATGGATATTTTCTGTATTCACTGCATTTAAACGAACACTTTTCATCCTTTAGGGCAATAATCACATCGTTTCTCTACCATTTTTAGGCTGTTTAAGGTGCCATTTCAGATGATTGAAATGATCGGCCTGGGATAAGGATTATTTATTGCACAAACCTATAAAAAAGGGAAATTCATTCCTCAACGTTGTACTATCATCATGGCAGATCAATTATATGAAAAAGAAAACTGTTTTCAACAATATTGAAGTATATCGCAGAAATTTAATTTTGCATCAAATAATTTTATATCGATCTATCGGACATACTTGTAAGAAGAGATATTCTTTTCTCGCTGAAGTACTTCTGCAATATAGCTACAAATATCATGCAGTCGCAATGCAAAATCTAAGCTATAAATGTAAAACTATCAGCTCATCGATTATTATCTTTTTTAATAATGAAAATAAATTTCAGAGAAGAAAAAAACGTCAAGTGTGTAAAATAGTTTAATTTTTATAAATATGAAATTTAGATTGTTCAAACTATTTGTTTTTGCTATAAAAAGGTTGTACTCTCAATTCAAATTTCAGTTATGAGAAGCCATTCATTTCTTCTAAAATATTAATAAGATGATCATTATTTCGAAATGAAAAAAGAATAAAATATGTTAAAGAGTTCATTCAAAAAACGGTTCGTAAGTTCATATGATTGAGATACATTTGAACTATCATTCATACACTTTGTCTACTAATCCTACGAACAAGCAAAAGTGATTGAACAACGGTAAAATAAAAAAAAACTGCAATTTGATTGTTTTGTAACTTCAGCACGAAGTGACTCATGTTTCTTTGGTACATATAGTTGATTCACTTCCTACCAATGCGGACTATGACAAATTGACAGCAGTAGTAATAAGTTAGGTAGGAAATGAATTATGAATATCTTCGTGTTTATTGAGTGCATGATTTGTTATTAAATGACAATAACGAAAAAAAAAAACAATCGTATTTATTCGTAATAATAATTGTTGAAGTAGTGTATGGATATTTTTCATTCTCGGATGATAAATGAATATGTAGTCTACGTTTGATTGATTTAGCAATACATGATTAGTAATGACAGTTAAAATCGAAAACCTATCAAATGAATAACCGTAGAAAAATACTGGGTTCTTCTATAGATCGATGCCGTGATGTTGCTAATCTGTAAAAATATCAAATATTGTATTCTATTCTCTAAAACTGTAATCAAATTGAATATTGATATAAAGCAGTGACGTCTATAATACGATCAATTCAAAAATACTAAGATATTCCAGAAAAGAAAACAGTTCAGCTTATTTTATTCTTATTCAAAATGAAATTTTATGAATCTAAATATTAAATTATGTCAAATACTAGTTAATAGTTTCGAAGCACTTTGACAGCTTCTGTTCGTTGTTGATACAAAATAATCACCGAATCATTGGGATAATCTCCTCAAATATCAGATTATGTGTAAATACTAAAGTTTGTTGATTTTAATTCATAAAAATGATGATTTAATGAGATTTTTTGAAGTAATCATTCCAAATGAAACTGATCTCTAGAAATTGAGAAAATATATATAAATTTTTTTATTTAAGATTATTAATAAATAACTATCATGAAACATATTATTATAAAAAAAAATATACTTAAATAAATATGTGAATTGCTTGATAATAAACAAATTGGAATGTAAAGATAGATAAATTATAAAAATTTTAAGATAAATATCATATTATCTCCTAAGTATCAAAACTAGTAGTACACTTGAATATGTGAATCTCCTTGAGGAAAGTTTGAAAGACATCCAGTCGGAGTTACAATTTTTTCTAGCATTAAAATAGTTTATTCGTAAAGAGTATGTTATGAGTGTTTTTGTAACACTCAAAAACTTTTAAAACGTTAAAATATATTGAATAAATTCTTCTCGAATTATAAATTATATACTAAATGAATGGTTTTTATTTTATTTTTCACGTAAATAAAATGACTCTTCTCTTTATTAATCGTTTTGAAATTTTACTTTCATAAAACTTTTTTTTTTTGATCGTGCACACTCTCAAGAATTATAATGAGTAATGAAGAAGATTTTTCTAATATTCAACCATCATCATTCAAATAGTTTAATTATGATAATGCACTTCATTTCTGTTCATGAGAATAATCTTTTTATTACATAGAACGGTAATATAGTAAAGAATCAGTTGGTTGATTTATTTTTATATATTTTATATCAATAAAAACTAAGAAAAACGAATAGTTAAGACTAGATTTTTCAATGAGAGAGGTAATGGCGGAAGCTTTTCCCTTCCAAACATTTTCTGCAAGATTTTTCACAATTCCATAGGAAATGTTCTCAGAAAGTGATATGAAGACATTTTTAATCAAAAATCTCACAGACAATCGATGATTTTATTATTCCTTATTCTGTGTCTTATAAAAAGTGAAATAACAGGACTTTCTGCAAAAAAACAATTATAAACCTTCTGCTGAATTTTCAATTTCTCTCACGTCTAAATACAACAGGGAATTCTAATTAATATTCCTCTCTATTGCTTGTAATCGACCAAAAAACAACCGACAGCAATGTAATCAGAAAATTATTCAAGCAGAAAAAAACAAATAAATTTTCTTGCAATCGAGCGAAAATCGAATAGTGAATGCGTAGTTTATTCTAGATTTTTCTCAAGTATTTGAATTTACAATGACGCCTCCAGGATCAAGAGAGTATTAAAAAAAAACGGAAGTTTTTAAGCCGTTATTACTGCTTAATTTTATCAACTTACTCATGGCTTAAGTAAGGTTTGCGATCCTTTTTTTTTTACTCATATATTCCATTAGAACAGTAGAATGACAACATAATATGATTTTCATCAATCAGAGATATAAAACTAATAGTTTAACTATTGATAAAATTCAAAATAACGTTTACTAATAGGCATGCATGTTCATTATTCAAAAATTTTACTTGTCGAACATGTTTTGTTTTCGTTGTACATTAGTTGGATTTAAATCTTGTTCGAATCAAAATAGGCATGCAAACAATTTCGTTATCAAAAATTTATAATAAATACTAAGGAATATTTTCATTATCTAAGCAAAATATGTAAAACGATTTATTTCAGTATAGTAATGTTCATTATTTTTTTTATCTTGTTGTTCTTACATTAAAATAAATGATTTTAATTGATATGAAAGAATCAATGAATAATCATCTAAAACAAAAGAGGAAACAATATATTATAAGTAATAAAAATGTATTCAAAAAAAAAAAAAAAACATTATCTCATTAAGATTTATACAATTAAAAGTTATCCTTTGTAATGATATGATGAAATTAATTCGTCTCAATAAAGGAATAAAGACGAACAGTATGTTAAATTTAATACGAAAGAAAAATCTTCTGATGAATCTTCTTTCTTTCTTTTTTTTTGATTTCTTATCATCGATTAAGAATGACTTATATGAAGTAAAAAATTTATCTAATATAGTGTACACTCGAATTTCATATGTGAATCGACACATGTTAATTTCAAGGTAGTCATATTTAAATACAAAAAGGTCAGTACAGCCTTGCCTTCTTTTTTTCTGTCAAAGTAAATTATAAGCAAAGAAAAGAATATATAGAAAAAGGTGACCGGGTATATTTCATCGTAATTGATGTAGAATCATTTGCGTATATTCTTTTGAGCATCCTTCCAAATGGTTGCATCCTTTTTTTTTTTATTTGTTCTCGAACGAATCAAATATTTAACAAAGAAAGGTAAAGAGCGAGATTGTGTCGCTGTCCATATAAAGAAAAATTGCTTCTTTTCTCAATTTCGATCGTTACAACCAATGCAAGTGAGAAGAAAAAAAAAATCGAAGGAACATAATATCACGTCACTTCTCTTCTTCCATGTTTATGACCTTCGATAGCAACAAAATGTGCGTGTATATGATTTTAACAAGATAACGTGTTAAACATTTGATAAAATTCTTTTTCATTGTTCTTTTCTTATTATTCTAGTTTATTATCTAAAGATGGGTACTGAAAAAATAACAGTTCATGTTGATGGTCGAGATCGACCACCTTTAGTTCCATCCACACGTTTTACATTAGCATTATTGGTCTTTTTTGCTTTTATTGTCCAATATAGTCAACGTGTGAATCTACCAATTGCTATTGTATGTATGGTTAATCGTACAAAACCAATACAACATAATTTAGCACATCGTGAAACAATAGAATTACCAGATGATATATCAGAAAATACTTTTTCTTTACCTACAACAGAGCTGACTCATATTTCTATAGAAAAAGGAGGCATTTTTCAGGAAAAACAATTTTATTGGACCGAATTACAACAACAACTTCTTCTAGGTGGATATTGGGCTGGTTATATATTCACACAAGTACCAGGTAAATAGAAATTTTTTTTTCTTCATATAATAATTAATATATTATACTTTATAATAAGGTGGATGGTTTGCAACAAGTATAGGTGCAAAATGGGTTTATGCAGTTTCTTTAGGAACCAGTTCATTAGCTACTTTAGCATTAACATTGATGTATATGATGTCCAATACACATTTTATTTTGGCATTTGTTCTTCGATTTATAACTGGTCTTGCACATGGTGTACTTTTTCCAGCAACAATCGCTCTTTGGTCAGTATGGGCTGCTCCACAAGAACGAAGTACACTTGCATCAATTGGATTTTCTGGTACACATCTTGGAACATCTTTAACAATGCTTATTGGTGGAATACTTTGTCGTTATTTCTATGCCGGATGGATATATCTATTGGTTATTACAAGTGTTCTTGGTTTTATATGGCTTGTATTATGGGTTATATTAACAGCAAATTCACCATATGTTCATAAAGGAATTAGTAAACATGAACGAGATTATATATGTCATTTAACAGGTAATACCGGAACGAGACGTCTGACGTCATTAACATCATTACCATGGAAAAAAATTATAAAATCAAAAGCAGTGATTGCTTTAATGATATCACATATTACAAATTTGTTTGGTTTATTTTTCTTTTTAACAAATTTTGCTAAAATTTCAAATGAACTTTTACGTATTTCACCACAAGATACTGGTTATATATTATGCTTAGGATATTTTTTAACATTATTAGGTAGTTTATCGTCAGGTAATAGAAATAAAAAATAAAAATTTTCTTTTTCTTTTTCTTTTTCTTTTTAATAATAAAAAAAAAAAAAACAAATTTATTTTTAGGTTTTACAGCTGATCATCTCGTTCGAGCAAATAAGATAACATTAACAACTGCAAGAAAAATCTTTAATTCTTTAACATCATTTATACCTGTTGTATGTATGATATCCTTTTATTTTTGTGATCAATCACAACAAATGTTAGGTGTTATTACTATTCTGGTCTATCTTGCTAGTACTGGTAAAAATTTTACATATATATATATATACTTTTTTTCTTTATTTATTTGAATGTATATTTTTATCAATAGGTTTTGCTTTTGGTAGTGGTTATGTAGTCAATTTTGCGGATATTGCTCCAGCTTTTTCCGGTATTATATTTGGTCTTGCTAATACATTTGCATCATTAGCTGGTTTAATTGGAAATATAGTTGCAGGATTAGTTGTTAAAAAACCAGTTTTAGAACAATGGAGAAAATTATATATTATGTTTGGTATTTGTTATTTCATTGGTGGTCTTGTCTTTCTTATATATGGTTCGGCTATACCGAGAAAATGGGCGACATTTCAAGCTATGAACAATAATGCTAAACAAGAAAAAAAATTAAATAATGAAGAAATAATACCAATGAACGAAAAAATTTAACCAAACAAATCTAATACATAAACAAAAAAAAAGAAACATTTTCCGGTTTTTTTCCCCTGTCAGAGCCTAAATTTCTGTTCAGTGTGATCGAATAGAATAGTTCTCATATTATTAGATGACCAATCTTTAAAATGGTCTAATTTTTTTTCTCTTATATGATAAGAATTATTTCTTTCAAGCATATATATATATAAGATGATACAGTGTCTGCTTTTTTTTTTTTATAATCATTTTATCTCAGCAAGAAAATCAATGAAGAAAATCAAGCATCAGAATATTATTCATTTATTTCATGGTTTTTAGAAAATTTGTATATGAAAAATTACGGACTTTGCTACTATTTTTACTACAATGATGATCTATATTTTTATTCGTAATGGATTATACTATATTTTCTTTTTATGTTAAGTAAATATCTCGTAATATTAGATGAATAATAAACGAATGTACTCAATGAATCACATAGCCAAATAATTTATGAAATGTATTTTTAGATTTAATATTTCACTTAGATTATTCAAGATAAATTTTTTTTTAGGAATTGTTTTTTTCGATTGTATAATACAAATTTTTAGAACTTCTTTATTATACGTATATATAAGGCGATAGATTGATAAAAGTAATGTATCAAGCGAATGAATAGATTCCTTAGTTATCGTATAGTAATGTCATACCCCAGGATCTGTTTCTTATCTGTGCTGTTTAATATGAAATTAATCGTTGCAGATCAATTGTAAGCTTTTTATGATATATTTGGAAGCAGTATCTATCGAATCTAAAGAAATTACAGAGTATACTCTAGGTTAGAAAAAATTTCAAGTGGTTTTTCATCGATAAATATAAGATGGTTTTATTCTTTTGTGTAATAGATGCAGAAAAGAAATATTTCTACTGATTTGAATGAGTTATTTTTTCACTCACGTGTGTGTGTATAGAAATGCAAGAATTTTTACAAAATAATCGAATAGATAATTCAAAATGTAAACAACTAAATGATCTATTAGATTTTATAGAATCATGAATTTTATATAAAAAAATAATTAAATAAACAAGATGACATCACATTATTATCAAATGATTTGTTTTCCTAGGACAATTTAGTAATGAGTATATTGATAAAAAAAGAAACTATCTTAATTTTATAAAAAGCTTATAAATGACTTGTGTAATATATATAAATCAAAACTATTCTTGGTATCAACTTGAATACAAACACAACTCACAATTAGCAATTACAGTATTCAAAAAAAATATTTCAGCTACAACCTTCTCTAGATTTCGAAACATATCTTCAGTCGAAAGAAATTTTTATATCAACGAAATTTTATCGTTCTTACTACATAACACTAGTTCATTGTTTAGGAAGCAGTTGATTGATAGATTAAACCAAAAAAGAACTTTTGCATAATTTAGTATCAATATCAAATTTCTTCAAAAAAGCATTTGTGAATGTCATAACTTTTCTTTTTCGATAACAATCAATTCAACAATATCAAGAAAATTTTCTACTCTAAAATCATCTATCTATCAACATGAGTTTGTTTCTTTTTTGTAGCATCTACAAATTACTAATGATATTTCATAGTCTTTTATTTTATTAAATTTAATTTAATTATAACTTCAAAATACAACAACAGATTAAAATTACATCTGAATTCTATTATAAAATTCACTGTCAACATACGGATTATCAAGGCCTGATATTGTTGTATTATTTTCTAATGAAGTTCGTCTTGTCCATAACATATGTATAACGTCAAATTTTTGTAAATGTCGTTGTCTATTATAAAAACAACAACATAGTTTTCTGTAAAACCACATTTGAAAAAATTCTTTAATATAAAAATCATTTGGTATAACATAAATTATGTATGTAAATACTTGTGGAGTATAAAGAAGAAAAATAAATATAATATGTAAACGATTTATATTATTTGATGGATATGTTAAACAAAAATTAAATAAATTAAGATATAAACCATTTAAAAACATACAAAAAATAATAAATAATGATGGAATAAGCCAACTTTTATGGGTAGTAATTTTTTGAAAACAATTTTCTTTTATTAATAATAAAAGAACACATATAATACATATCATATGAATTAAACATGGAATAATTATATAAATATAATATAAAATTATTGACCAATATTTAAATGAATATTTTTTATATGTACAATAAAAATTACCAGATTGATCAATTAATAAACTTCGTCCAAATATTTTATCAAGATTTGATATCGAGACAATAAGAAGAGAAAGAAATGAAATAATTAAAGGTCGTTTAAGTTGACTAAATTGATCAAAATTAAAACATGTATAAAACACACCTTCTATTGCAATTACACAACTTATTAATATACTTGTATAAACCATAATAAGAGATATATATGGAT
>CAJNOL010000733.1:2674-27929 GCA_905250125.1 Rotaria sordida
TCATTGTGTATTACTTTTTTTCCTCTTCTCATTCTCTCGAACATGTAAATGAAAATGACGTTTTTAGAGTGAAACACGATGTGAAATTATATTTTTCTTTAGACATCACTTGTTTTTATTGTCTATTGTTTTTTTTTGTGATGCCTTTTGGGTGATTTTCCATTAGTTTTTTTCGAGTGTGCTCATATCTATGAACATATTTTGTCTTTTGCTGTAAAATATGAAACAATTTGAAATAAATGATGAATCGGATGTATTGATGAACGAGATTTAAATTTGAATGATCATTTATACGACCAATAGAAAGAAACTCTTGAGGGTGTGCCATTAGCGTGCTTATGCACTATGCACGCGTGCAGAACGGAAAAAAAATGCGTTCGGAACGTAGCGAACGCGTGCACAACTACTTATTCCGCACGCGTTCGCGAAATACGTTCCGAACGCATTTTTTATTCGTTCTTCTCGACCTGGGAAGAAAGAGGAAAATCACTATATAACAACTGGACAGTTAGCGGTAATAGAATGACCTCTATTGACACTAACAACCTCCAAATCGGGAGGTGATGCTATCAGTAGAGAGGGTGTGGGTGTGGATGTGGATGTGTATGGGTACGGGGTGAGTGTGGGTGGGTGTGGGTGTAGTTGGTGTGTCGGTGTGGGTGGAGTATTGGTGTCGGTGTGAGTGTAGGTATAGATGTAGATGTGGGTGTGTAGGTATGTGGGAGTGGGATGTGGGTGGAGTTGGTGTGGGTGTGTATGGGTCGATCTGTCGAAGATCAACCCTCACACCCACCACACACTCACACCCACACCCACATCCACACTAGCACCCCAAATTCGATGTTTATCACGATATTTTTCTCTTTCTTTGACATTCATTAATGCTTTTTTTCGAGCTTTTCGTTCACGACCTTTTCGTTTTAAATCAATATATTTTGTAGTATTTTGTTTCAATCGATCACGACATCTTTTTGCTCGTTCTGCTTCTGTCAATGTCATTGTTGGAAATTACATGAAATTATCTAAATTTCGTAAAAGACACGTAGATAAAAACAATGTTAAAATTATTAGAACGCTTTTGCCCTTAAAAAGATGAAGACCAGAATGAATAGAAAAAGAAAATCGTTTAAAGGGAAAATCTTGGCCTCACATTTACTTTTTGTCGTATGCAGTCTATAATTATGCTGATATTAAACTGTACAGTTGTAAAATCACGTGATCGCAATTATACTGTAAAATTAAATGAGAGAAAAATGAAAATGTAGTAAGAAAAAGTGAAATATAAATGGTGTAATGGCATGTTGAATTAAAAAATTAAGACACGTTGAATATACGAATGATATCATTATAATCTTTAGTACTCAAATAGTATATCATCGAAATAGTTGATAGAAATAACTAAAATCATCGTAGATATAGTTCTCAAGTAATATATACGACTCGTTAAATGATTTGTCTCGCGGTAAATATTTGTTCTGAAACAACAATTTGAATGGCGCTCAATATTTTAATATATTGTAACAGAAACTTGATCATTGGATGGTGATTCCGTCACGGTCTCTTTCATCAGTTAGTATGTGTATAGAAATTGCCAATTAGGTCATTGGATAGAGCGCAAAAATCTGTATTTGTTGCACCATTAGTTGAAACAAAAAACAACTGATTCATGAATGAAAATTGAATTACATGGAAGTTTCGTGACGGAATCACCATCATTAATGTACTAGTTTTATAAATATAAATAAATTTTTTGAAGGAACGACCAAACGTAGCCCTAATTATCATATTTTGTAGACTATCAAAAGCTCCTTTATTATATATGAGAGGTTTCGGAAAAGGTATATCTATTCATATAAAAAACTTGAAGATATGAATCTTAATTCAACTTTGACTTTTGTCACGTTTGAGCTGCATTGGCTTTGTAACAGATTTTTTTTCAAGAAAAGCAATAAACTTATAAATAAAAAACTCATTTCCGTGTGCTATGGACATCGCTTTATACGATGATCATATTAGTTTCAATCGATCAAGTAGGTCAACTTTGCCTACTAGGGTATACCGTTACGTGAACAGGCCGTTTTTCAATTTATCTTCATTTTAATTATTCCTATTCCGAATAACTGAAATAAGCCCAACCTCAGAACTTGCCTGTTCTTGAGATGGTTCGATCTCCGTCAGACAGCTTCAGGTAGTCCTCTCTCGATCAGTGATCGAGATCAGCAATTTCTCGAATGATTAATAGTCGAGAAAGAGTTTAGAAAAAAAAAATTATTTCGAAAAGTGTATGTTTCGTATGTTTAATCATGTTGTTTATATACGGCTCTGTATGCATAAAAAAACGGTGAATGATTAGTCAGTATGTAACCAATACAATAATGATATCGCTTTTTATTTTTTTCAAGATCTTGTGAAAAGATAATAGTGAATGATATAATTTCCATGATCTAAACAAGATCTTAAGCACAGATTTATCTGATACACCGAAGATATGCACATACAAATTATCTTTTTCAGATCTTCTCAAGATCTTGCTTACAAGATGTTCGACCAGGGAATACTAACATTATTTTATTGAAGTTTTATCAATTTTGCTTGCTGCATAGTATTTCTCGATTACGGCAAACCGATTAGTAATTACTATTTCGCTATAGAACAAGTCTTTTTTCTATCGCAATATGATTACCAATGTCCGTATAATATTGTTTTCATACATGATTACATTGTCAACTTGGAATATGTACATATATGACACATCACAGATATTCACTATTGTAAGCGATATATCTTACCTCTCAATTTGTATTGACAAAAAATGGAAAGAAAAACAAATACCAATCAATATTTATAATTGGACGTATCTTCTACATCGGAATTATCTTTTCCATATTCATCGACCAACTGTTCCTCGATTTGTTCAGTGAAGCAATCTAACTTCTTCAAGGGTGTGAGCGTCTGTATCGATGCAGATGAAAAAGTATACGATTCATCAAATGACATAATGTTTTTGACTTTTCCTAGTCATCAGCTACAGTTAAGATGATTCAAGACTAACTGGTAGCATTTTAACAAAGTGCTTCATTCCTTTCATATATAATTAGAGCAATAATTATAATGTTTTCTCACATGGTTCTCATGTTTGTCTGAAAATGATCAGTAGTAATGATGATTTAGTAATAAATTACATAATGAAATCAATCGATCGATTCTTCTGCATGAAAAAGTTCTTATATAATTGATTGGACAAGTGATGGTGGTGAAGGAATCTAACGTGAAACAACACAATGCTAATATTTTGTTTTTCTATAATCATCAGATTAGACAACTATTCTTTTGTTTATTCATAAGGGAGAAATTCCGATATTTGATTACAATACACTGGTATAATACAAATATTAGTATATATTTTTGCATCATAACAAAACGAAATGCAAAGGAAGACAAAAAATTAGGAGAAACGTGAAAAAAAACAAAAAACATGTGCTGAGGATAATTATGAAAAATGACTGCATTGCTTAACTAAAATGTCATGCTTCATTGACTAAAATAAAGAAAATGTGAGTGAAAATAAATACCAGACAATCGAATCAACGATAAATACGAAGTGAAATCGTTTATAAACGTATAAAACACAGCTCGCATACTAGTATCACTTATTGCGTGAGTGTATGCAACTTTTTTACATTATTAAACTAGCGATAAAATTCGAATTGAATATTAAGAGTAACTACAAAGAACACCAGAAGGTAATTTTAGGAAAGCTCCGATTGAGGATGTTCAGTATATATAATCGATAAACTTGATTGAAGTAGCTCTTACACCCACAATGGTTGTCGAACACTTAGAAGGGTTATCATGTTGTTGTTATACTCATTGTTAACGTGTAGAATTGCATATATATTTTTTTCTTTCTTTCGATAGTTGTTTGGATGAGAAAATCTAGATATCGTATCCTTTCGGTTTCATCGTCTTTTTCTATCTGTATCATTATTGGAAGAAAGAAAAAAAATAGATGTATAAATAAAATACAAGTATGGATACATATACAACGTTGAATATCAGAAGTGTGTGTATGTAACAACAAGATTTGAAGAAGACTGATTCTACTCCGAAACGTCATTCAAAAACTGCTAATTTTCATTTCATCAATTCTACTCATCTATTATATTATTTTTTCGTTTTAAAATACTATATAATTTACAGTTAATTTGTAATTTGTTAAATTATATAGTCTATTAAACTATTCACTTTCTGTTTTTGTACTTCATTCGAGTCAGATGAAAACCAAAAAACAAAAGATGCAAAAATGTATCGATACTCTAGCAAAAATAAAATTATTACAAGCACCTATGTAAATGCATTCATAACGCTTTTGATTCTTGACTGAATATATGTTCCTTCGGACATCCATATCTGGTATGCAACGCAATGATACTTAAGTCATCGTGTAAATGAAAAGTAAAGGAAAGCTGAAAAGGAATAATAGCACAATGAACAAAGTTTTCGTAATCATAGTTTCAATTTCAATTACGTAGATTTTTATCACTGAATACTAGCAGAAAAAACATCGACATTTGACGTGACAGAAAAATCTAGAAAAAAAAGAATATATCGATAATATGAATAGAAAAAATACTTTCTTTCTTGCCGACAAATAATTATCCTCCATTTTAGATTAACGGGAAAGCGATAATTCGTACTCAATATGGGTGGAAAACTATGCAGACGAATTATGTCCCTATTCAAAATAGGTGATGTTTCAGCTTCAACAGAATTATCGAGTGACATCGAACCAAGACTCCGCATGGTCCAAAATCATTTGCTTATCTGGGTCGATGAGAATATTGATGAAGCAAATGAGAATTGCCAAAATATGCTTGCACAATTACGAAGTGTCGTCAGCAATGTTAGTCTCTGTACGAACTCAGCACAATGCATTGATGTTCTCAATGATGCAGATAGCGAAAAAGTTTTTATTATTTCTTCTGGAGACTTGGGTCAGCATCTCGTACCAGAGATTCATAAGATGACACAAGTAGATTCTATTTACATCTTTTCTAGCAACCAAGTGCTATACGAAAAATGGACAAAAGATTGGTCGAAAATTCAAGGTATTTTTACTTCAATTCAGTCCATATGTGACTTATTAAAAACGACTGTATGTCAATGCGACCGCCATGCAATACCGATGAGCTTTGTTCCAAAGTTAATGATAGAAACAATAGTAGCACAAGCAGTATCCGATGAACAAAATCTCGACCAATTAGAACCCTCTTTTATGTATTCGCTACTATTTAAAAAGATTCTATTGGAAATTGATGAAGATGATGCTAACCCGTTGCAAGATTTAGTGGTTTATTGTCGGAGTCAAGGCATTCCTGAATCCCAGTTGGAGCTCTTTCAAGAAAAATACTACCATAAAACACCAGTCTGGTGGTATACCTGTGACATATTCCTGTACAATATGCTTAATCGTGCTCTATGGACACTTGATATGGGGACCATGATAAAGATGGGCTTTTTCATCCGCAACCTCCATCGACAGCTGCAACAGTTGCACAGAGAACAATCGGATGCATATAAGAAACAAGTAATTGTTTACCGTGGTCAAGGACACACCCAACAAGACTTCAAGCATTTACTTGATACGAAAGGTGGACTTCTCTCGTTTAATAACTTTCTATCTACTAGTACAGAAAAACACGTTGCCATGGAATTCATTGAACGTGCACTGCAAAAAATTGATACTGTAGGTGTTCTCTTCATTATCACAATCGATCCAAGTAGAGTGTCAATCTCAAACGCTCCGTTTGCACTTATCGATGCATACAGTGCTATTACAAAGGAAAAGGAAACTTTATTTTCAATGCATAGCATTTTTCGTGTTGAAGACATCAAGCAGACGATCAACAATAATCGTCTATGGGAAGTTCAATTGACTCTAACAGACCATAATGATCCACAACTGGCTGCGCTCACTGATCGGATAGAAGGAGAGCTTCGTGGATCGACAGGATGGCAGCGATTGGGTGACTTAATGATTCGAGCAGGTCACTTCAACCAAGCTGAAGATCTTTACAATAAATTATTCGAAAATTCATCGAGTGATAGTGATAGAGCAGAAATCTATCATCAGCTTGGATGTGTAAATAAAATGGCAGGAAAATACAAAGATGCGATTTCATTTTATGAAAAATCCCTTGAAATCAAGAAAAATATTCTTCCTGAAGAGCATCTTTCATTAGCTGACACCTACGATGATATCGGTGAAGTATATACCAAAACGGGCGAGTATTCGAAAGCACTTGAATTCCTTGAAAAAGCACTTAGAACAAGAAAAAGAGGTCTGCCTTCGAATCATTCTGATTTGGCAGAAACTTACAACAACATTGGCGCCGTATATTACTACACGGGTAACTACGCGAAAGCGCTCGAGTTTTACGAAAAAGATCTAGAAATCACGGAAAGTATCTTACCTTCTAATCATCCCGACTTGGCTGGCGGCTACAACAACGTTGCTATCGCATATAACAATATGGGTAACTATTCGAAAGCGCTTGAATTTTACGAAAAAGCACATAAGATCCACGAAAAATCTTTACCTTCGAATCATCCCGATCTGGCTATTTCCCACAACAACATCGGTACGTTGTATCAAGACATGGGTGACTATTCGAAAGCACTTGAATATTACGATAAAGGACTTCAAATAAGAGAAAAATCTCTTCATCCAAATCATCCCGATTTCGCTTTCTCCTACAACAACATCGGTCTTGCGTATAAAGGCATGGGTGACTATTCGAAAGCATTTGAGTTTTTCGAAAAAGCACTTAAAATCAGAGAGGAATTTCTGTCTCCGGATCACCCTCATTTGATCGTTAGTTATAGGAACTTGGCAGCATGTTATCAAAGAATGGGTAATTTCGCATCAGCTCTTAAGACTCTTCAAAATTCTTTTGAGATTCAGCAAAAAATATTTGAAGAAGGTAATCTACAGTTCACTTACACATATATTGAATTCGGAAGAATTTATCACAGTATGAAAGAGTATTCCAAGGCACTTGATTATTTTGAAAAGTGTCTCACAATATTTAATCATGCATTAACTGAAAAAAATTCAAAATTTTGTATGACATACAGTTTCATGGGTGATGTTCATCGATTATTAGAGGATTATGAAATGGCACTTTCATATCATCAAAAAGCATTGAATATTCAAGAAAGTGTGCCATGTAGTCCTTTAGAATGTGCAACAATATATGCGAATATAGGTGAGACTTATCGAGAAATGAAAGATTATGCAACAGCATTGGCATTTTTTCAAAAAGCATTAGAAATACACGAAAGGAATCTACCAAATGATCATCCCGACTTAGCTGTTATCAATCATAGTTTGGCAAAATTATATTTGGCTACTAGAGAACATAGTATGGCGACGGAAAATGTTCAAAAAGCGATAGAAATTGCTCAAGCAAAATTATCTTCGGATCATCCTCACCTTTTGGACTTTAAAGAAACATTTGAAAAAATTCGAGTAACACTTTAAATTTTATTCTCTTTTTTTCTCTATTGAATAAATTCTTCTCGTACCATTGATATTTCTTTCCACTTTCTCTCGACTTGTTATCACACATGCACACACAATCAAGAACCTTTTTAATTTTCAAATGAGTATATCCACAGTGAGGATGTGGGTGGGTGTGGGTGTGAGGTGTGGGTGTGAGTGTAGTTATTAGTTTTCTCTTCACCCACACCCACACCAACTCACACCCACACCCTCACCCACAGCTCACACCCACAGTAGAGTACTGCAACCTGGTCGGGTACCCGAAACCGAACCGAACCGGACCATGGGTTTGGGTAAAATTTTTCGGGTCGGTTCGGGTGCCGAGTAAAAAAAGAATTTCGGCCCGGGTCCAAGTGTGAGACAAAACCCGGACCCGAACCAGCAATTAGTGGCATCGCAACTTTTACAAATACTTTTACTATTTCAAACTGACACTTACTATTGTCGAGATATTGGGATAAGAATTAAAGTCGATTGGATCATCACTTTCACCAAAGAGTAAATCGTAGAAACGAAAAAAAGCTTTTGTTTTGTTATTTTTCAAGATTCAAGATACTTAAAATTAATCTTTTAACTAGTTTTGATTTTAAATATTGTCAATATGAATACTTCAAACAGAGAAAAAGAAAATGTTAAAAAAAAATTGAACATGGTATTTTTAACATATGTTCTAAACCACCATCAGCAACACCACAGTAGTGGAACACGTTTGTTCGAATAAAAGATGATAAAGGAAATATCATTCCATTTGTACAATGTACTAAATGTTTGTCAATTTTTGCTTATGAATCATGTAAAACTGGTTCAAGTATTCATAAAACACATGTTGAAGGTTGTCTTGGTGGTGGTTCTCCTAGTTCAAGCAAAAACCAAGACATCATCGTAATGATGAACAAAGATAATAATAGTAATATACTAGCTGATCTGAAGAGTGTATTTACTGAAGCATGTGCGAAATTTTGTGCTTATGATTTACGTCCATACGAATCTGTTCGTGGTCATGGTTTTCAAATATTATGTCAATCTTTGTTAGATCTTGCACGTCAAAATTTTCATCCAATTGAAGCAGCTGATATTATTCCGGATCCAATGACAATCTCGCGTCGGGTACAAAAACTAGCTGAAGATATGTCAAACTAATATAGCTGACTATTTGGTATACTTCTTGTTCTTCAGAAGATCGTGTAAAATTAATTGAATCATTAATACCTGATTCGAAGAAAATTAAACTTTCTGGTATTATAGCTGACTTTTGGAAAAATAAATTTACTTCAGATAGCTATTTAACAGTAAATTTGCATTACAATAAAGATGGACAAATGAAAAATTTTATGTTAAAAACTGTTTCAATCAGCGAAGCTAAAACTGGTGGTAAGTTTATAATTTCATATGAATTTTATATTCTGACTTTTAGCTGATCATTCTTAGAAAATACAAAAAAACTTATAAGAAATATATTAAATTCTTTTGGAATTGATTCTGATGGCTATGAAATTATTTATCTTACGGACAATGCTTCTAATTTAATTTCTGCTTTGGATGGTGAAGCACATATACGATGTGTGTGCCACTGCCTTAATTTAGCTGTTAAATAAAGTCTTGAAGAATGTACTGTAATTGATGCATTAGTTTCAGATAGTTGCGAATTAGTTACACATTTTTAAAGAGCTGAACTTCAGCAAAATCTTGAATCAACATTAAAACAAGATATATGTACTAGGTGGAATTCAACATATGATACTTTATCGTCTGTTTGGTTGAACTACAATGACGTTGAACAAGTGTTAGCAAGTCGAAAAGAAGAATAATATGTTAGTAATATTGATTCACATGTAATTAAAGATATAACTGATTTACTTTCCGTATTTAAAATTGGTAGCGAGAAATTATCTGCTGATAATGTTTCTGCTTTACATTCTGTTTTACCATGGTTTTATAAATTCAGAAAATCTTGTGAAATAAAAGCTACTGATCGTCCATGTATTGCTCAATTGAAAAAGAAACTATTAACAAAGCTTGATGCGAAGTTATGGTTAACGGACATTCACTACATCGCTACCTTTCTTCATCCTAAAACTAAATCACTTCCAGTAAGTGTGATAAATTGAAAGCAATCTTAATTCGTTCGTTTCGTTTCAGCTATTAACTCAAAATGAACGAAATGAAATAATAAAAACAGTTAAAAAAATGCTCAACACACGTGGTATTAGTAATGATGAAGACTTATATCAAGTGATCTTGATAAATGATAATGATAATAAAAAAAAAAGAAAAGAAATAAACGTGCCAAACGTGATGATATTAGTGTTGATCATGTATTGAAAGAGTTTATTTCAAATGAAAATTTATCAACAGATGACGAAGAACCATATGATGAAGTGATCGAATATATGAAATGTAAAGTAAATTATTCAAGTGGTGAAGATGTTTTGTCATGGTGGAGAAAACATTCCTGTATATATCCACAACTATCACGTTTAGTACTAGCATTACTTTCTATTCCTGCATCATCAGCAACAAGTGAACGGATCTTTAGTGAAACTGGAAGAATTTTGGAAGCAAAAAGACAACTATTGAGTGCTGAATCACTTGATTCACTTGTTTTTTTACGTAATTTCAGATACGTGTTTTTGTTGTTTATTTATTTAAGTAGATTGTATATTTTTTTCATATGAAATAAAGTTTGAAATTGATTGCACGTGAAAATGGTAGCCGGGTATGTTATATTTATAAATAGCTGCCGGTCGGATCCGGGTACGGAGTTGTCAGGTCGGTTCGGACTCGGGTACGAAAAAAAGTTCCGGTCCGGTGTCGGGTGAAAAAAAGTGCACCCGTGCAGCACTCTAACCCACACCCTCACCCGCGGACGCGTTAAACGATTTTTGAGATTATTTTTACAGTTGTCATCATCTGTGGAGACCACAATGCAGTAAGGAACAGCTTCTGGGCCAAAAATCTTTTGCATGAAATTGACTGTTTCTTTTTCTTATGTAAAACGTGCCGTAAGCATGCACACTTGGATGCGTCATATTGAATGTTTTCGAGACAGTCTCGTTTTTCAGTCTTGTTATTTTTCGTGCCTGTATAAAAAAATCCCGGTGTATCAACAAAGATCAATTTCTTTCCAGTGTCATTGACGGTACTCGTTTCCTTTTAACAATGTTGTGTCACCGAGCAGAACTCTTTGCTCGATTTGAAGGCAGAGCGCATGTCCAATAGCGAATTATTAGTAGCACTTTTGCCTTTAAACCACAAAAGAGATATCAATGCAAAAGAAAAAGTCTGATTTTAACACCTAACATTTCTTGTTCTACCAATTAGAACAATGCGTATTTTGTTTTGTGATGAAGCCTAGGCAGAAAAGATTGTTATCGTTCAAGCATAAAAACTTTCGACGCACTATTTATGTTGTTTTAATCTTTTGTTCACTGTTGTTGATCAAATTTACGAAGAAGCAATGGAACAGCTACATCTTTTGTGTATTTATATTGACTATAGATGATAAAAAAGAATCCATCAACTAATGCATTTTAACGAGATTGAAAAAAGAAAAAAAACAGTGACGCATTCATAGAAATATTCTTCTCCCTATCGCAGTGTAACTGAGTACAGTTGCATTACAGTACAGTGATGTCGTTCGAAAAAGAACGAAAAGAACTCCTTTGCATTATTTCTACGGGCTATTTTTCTGATTTCATCGTCTTTGAGCGAAAAGAAATTGCAAACATAACGTGAAGGGTGTGGGTGTGGGGTGAGTGTGTGTGTGGATGAAGGTGTGGATATACGTGGATATGGGTATTAATGTCGTTATAGCCGCACCCACATCCCATATTCCACATTGACACCCACATCTACACGCACACACACACCCACCCTCATTTCAGCTCCATTAAATTTATATAAAAATTTTAAAAAGTTTTCAAAAAATAAAAAATAAAAAATAAAAAAATATTTATTAATTTCATTAATTCATTGATCTCTTTGTATAGTTACTTACTTATCTAGTTATCCACTTATTTATTTATTCGTTTTTTGTGTGTTATCGCTTTTTATTTTTCATTAAATTATTCTTGATTCGATTTATTTCTTACCTTCATTCTCATCCTTACATCCTCAACACGTTCAAAATCAATAATTAATATTTACAGAAAAAATTGAAGAAAAAAATCATTATTTGATTATATTGTTTTTTTTTTTAATCTTATTAAAATGAATGAAGTTAGTGGGCTTCTAGGGTGCACAATAAAAATACAAACTTCGTATTAAAAGGACGAACTTTGCGTATGTCGAAGTTAATATAAAAATAGAATGAAAATAATAAATCTGCATATTTCATCAGCTCAGTAACTGAATTTGTCAACAATAAGTGAGTATAAGTGAAGGAGGAGATCGTGGATCCCAGAATCCAATGGGATCCATTAGGATCCGTTAGAATCCATCAGGATCCACTGACATTCGTTAACATAAATTATATTCTTAAGAATTTATAACAACAACAGACATTAGCCAGTAGGTGTGTGACAGCTCAGTTTGCTGAGCTGGAGCTGCTTCCGTAGGCCCTCGAGAACGACCCTATAGGGTACCCATAGGTTCTCAAGAGTTATCCTATGAGGTATTCATAGGTCCTCAATGTCTATCCTATCTAGCACCCATAGGTTCTCAAGACTTGTACCATGGTGGCACCCATAATATAGGCCTTGATGACTTATGGGTACCTCCATAGTATAGTCTCTGAGAACCTATGGATACCGCCATAGAATAGACGTTGGAGACTTATGAGTACCCCTATAGGATAGCCCTTGAGGACCTATAGTGATCCTCTCGAACTTCCAGGGGCTGAGCTGGAGCTGTCCACCAGCTCTTCGACTCAGCTCTCGCGAGCTGTGGAGCTGGAGCTGTGACACATCCAAACATCATATACGTTGTATTTATCAGAGAAGTGTATAGATGTATTCAAGAGAAATAGTATAATTATAACAGATAATGGTGATTTCTGTCACGATTAAGAACAGTGAAGTAAAAAAAGGAAGCGCATTAAAAATGATTGGGTTAGTCTCAATTAAAACCTTAGTCTGTTTTAATTTCTCTCAACATGAACTCTGATTGAATAATGTGAGATGTGCGGATGAGTTATTCAATCTTTCTCGCTTTTATTGTCACAATAAAATTTGAATTTTATATATTATATATGATTCTTATTACCTAACATGTTTTAGTTTTGTGGTGTACAACAATAAACTTTTTAAAAATTTTCTGCAAGGTGCTAATAATTCTGGAAATCTGTCTTTTGAAGAAGATAACAATGGGAAAAAACAATAACAGAAACCATTGAAAAATAAAATTGCTTGACTACATCAGCTCTAAATCGACACCAGTGCAAGCAAAGCAAGAAAAATTCAAAGTTAATACGGTCTCAGAAATACTTGGAAACATTCATTAGGATTCAGTAGGATCCACAGAATCTTGAGATCCGGGATCCGTTTTTTCCTCCTCGAACCAAACTGAGTGTTTCAAATATTATTTTTTGTTATTTGGAGTTGGGGGAAGGGGAAAGGAAAAGCTTATTGGAATACGATGAAAAACAACGTGGTATGCGACCGTGTACGACTGTTTACGGTGATCGTATACATTCTGTATTTTGCCGTATACGACACAGCGAAGTATCAAAATAATTTTTAATACTAGATTTTTTCGAAAATAATACCTAACGACACTTTTACCAGTAATAAAAAGTACTTTGATACTTATTTATTATAAAGGATTATTTTTTAGTACAAAAAGTTAATAAAAAAGATTCACTTATTATTGTTTTTTGTGATCATTTTTTACTATTTATCGTAATAAAAAGTCAGTTTTTGCCAATTTTTTTTGCTACATGAGCAGCAGACACCAAAAAGTTAAAAAAGTACGAAGAAGTGCAGAAAATTATTTCAGACTATAACGAAATATAGACCTATATGAATATACTTAGAAATGTTTTGAAATTTATTTGTAAAGAAGAGTTATCATCGAAGCAACAAATTAATACATTTTTTTATTGTCTTTGCGACTTATTTCGATAACTTGAAAGAATCGATCATTTAATATATGGATATGTTTTTCAGTACACATTGCTGAACATCATGTCATCCTGCCGAGCACTACGTTTTTATGCAAGTACATAGTACTCAGCACTATGAAGTTTATTAATTAATAATAAAAATAATCAATTAGATTAAGAAAGTCTGGAACAAAGAATCCGTGAGCCAAAATTCATGTAACTCTATAAGAATTTATTTCTGAGATTTACTGAATTTTTTCAAATGACGGATTGATCTATTAATAACATATAGTATGTTTTAACTGTATTCAATAATGGTCATAGTTCTCACGAATCGGCTCTAATCCTCAGTTTGCTCTTCGCATTAAGTGTTGTTCTCAGGATCGCTTTAGCTATTAGCTGCCGTGTGCCAAATCCATTTGGTTTATGATAAAATGTAGAATAGGATTCTTAAGACAATCTCAAAAGATCTTAAAAATACATTTCAGATAACTTTTGTGAAAGAGATTCATTTTTTACTCTAACTCCATTGTAAACATCATTTTTACACAAATATTTGTCACAGTCTATGATAAACGAAAAGAAGTGTTACTAAAATGTCTATCAAGGCCTGTATCAAACGAGATTTGTAAAAATGTTTGTTACGATCTGTACTGGAATGAGAAATGACTGTTGTTAAAGTATCTATTCTGATCTGTTCTATTTTCATGGTAATATCTATCATAGTCTTTGTGGGAGGATAGGATGGAGTCCGAATTTTTACTTGTATGTTTCAATATCTCTGTTAGATTGTGTTTCATAAAACATTTGTTACAGTTTACCAACTTAATTTGTAACCAAAACTTTTTAGTACGGTTTTTATATAAATAATGTTTGGTGAGAGATTTATGAAAATCTTTAAAAATGACAAAAGAAATTATATTATTTTAAACTTATCATAGCAATCTTCAATATAAATTATTAAATAGACCGTAAATAGATACAAGACAATGATTTTGTTTTTATATGTTTCAGATTTAATATTTTGATGAAATGATCATTTTATTTCTATTAATATTAATCGGAACAAATCCCATCGATAGTGATCACTTTAATGGTGGTACTATACATTGGACACCAGAAAATCGTAATTCTACTTCTTCATCAATTCGGATTACTATTACACAATCTTATTCGTGGACTTATCCGACTATAAGTTGTTTGACAGATGTACCTACCTCAACTAATTGGTTTTTATATCCCAGTGTTAGTTTAACTTGTATTGCTAATTGTTCTACTCAAGGTGGCTATTCTAGTAATCCAATTAATATTTTAACTGATTGTACTTCATACAGTACATCATTGGGAGTATTAACAAGTCAACGATCTGTTAATATTACACTCAATGAAGGTACATATTTTTGGATCGCTTATCAAGGTGCCTCTTGGAGAACTTTGGCGAATGCTGCGACAAGTTTTCTTCCTGGATGGTCAATTGTATCTTTAATTAATCTTCAAAGACGTCCCGATGGTTTAATTAACACTCCACCAGTGTCACAGGTAGCTTCTCCTCAATATGTTATTTTCAACAGAACAGCTACAATCAAAATACCTGTGACAGATGTTGATGTAGGTGATAATATACGTTGTCGATGGTCCTCAAAAAACAGGTACTGTATACAAAGATAAATTAATAACTTTCACATCTTCTGTCTTAATCAAACATATAAAAATTCTATAAACGATATGATAGAGTCGCGTGATTTACAGAAAAGACGAGTGTTGAATGGATGTTATAGAAATGAAATATTATTCACGTCTCTTCTAAGACAGCCTCTATAAGAATACCAACAATCGCTCCAATATACGAGGCACTGTTCAAAAATTGAATTTTTGAACAATGCCTCGGTTTCTTGTCATCATCACGACTGCTAAAAATCTCATAAGATCGATTGAGTTTGCCTTAAAACATGGTTTTATATTCTTAAACTTATTTGGTCTTAAAGTACTTTTAATAGACATAAACAAATCTCATTATATTATATATATTCTACTTTTTTCTCTACTAAGTTGTCTTTTTGAAAGTAATAAACATCATTATATACTCAAAACATATTGAATTTACAGATATACATCAATAACCATGTAAACACTTACAAAAAGGTTTTCAGCAATGATAACAGTCCTAATCATCCGAATAAGTTTTAGCTATAGATAGTATGATAAAGGACGAAAACCATTGAAAATTAGACAGAAAAGAATATAAATAGATTTGAAATCTGTCTTAATACCCAGCTCCACCAATTCTACAATCAGAACCGATCGAATCAGATAAGATCTCATCGAATTCTTACCGATTCATATCAGTTCCGATCGGAATTCTCAGGATCTGATAGTATCCTATCGAATTTCTGTTGGATACCATGTTGCGGATTAATATCGGAATCCAGAAGCGGCGGCTGATAGTGTTTTATAGCATTAAACCGATAAGATCCCACGCTCGGCACCCGACGATATCCTACTCTAGGATACCAATCGGAACCACTATAGTGAAACGACAGAATCCTACACTTTTCAACAAGATCCGATAGAAACACAACTTTGTCTTCTAACAATTCTATATAAAAACAAATGGAATGAATTATAGAAAGGATCACTATGGTTATTCCGAATCAAACGAATGCTATCCTACACTTTCCAACAAGATCCGACGGAAATGAAACTATGTCCTCGGAGAATTCGATTTGAGCTCGTATGGAATAAATAATGAAAGGGATACTGGTTATTTTTGATATAAAGATGAAAAGAGCCTATTTTCGAACGAAATCCGACAGACGAATAGTGCATGGTAGTCTCCGATGATATCCGACGGAATAATAGTGCATGATATCCTCCGATAAAATTTGACGAATGGAGGCACTGTTTTTATGACATATTGAATTTCATTATCACATCCTTGATACATCACGTATATCAACTGTAAACATCAACATTGAAAAAGACCCTGTAGTTTTCATCAGATTATCTATTCTCGTAATAAATAGGCTAAATCTACAAATGCTTTCATGAAAGCATAACGCGACGTGAAGAAAATAACTGTCGTGTGACGATCTCTGATCGGAAGGTCGCAAGAATTATATCAAACTTCGACTGCAGAAGCCCACGCAAAGTCACGTTTAAAGTCTGTTACAGTTTAGACAGCAGATTTTTTCACAGGAACCGTAGCTCATTACGGATTTTACAGAAATTTTATAGGAATTCCACGGACAAAATATGTATCGGTTCTTGCAGTCGGATAGGATTAAAGTTCCTATAGGATCCGACCGTCGGATTATGTCAGCTGGTCGGATCGCATAAGATTCAATCGGATCTGTTCTCGGATCGATGAACTTGATATATATTTTTTTTTTTTCGTAAATAGTGCATATGGTGTTGATGAATGTGACGATGTTTGTACTTCTGCGAGCACGATTAGTCTTGCAAATTTGTCTGGTTGTACGTTAACATTTACAGCAACAACATCGAATGTTTGGTATGCAATTGCTCTTCAGGTAAACAATATATTAATATTATAGTTATTTTGATATTTTTCAGTTTAAATCAATATCTCTCTCACAATATAATTTTTCTTGAGATATTCTCAGTTGACTTTTAGTTTCAATTGAAAAGTAAAGCATGTTGCATTAAAAATTGTTGGAATTTGTCTTATTATAATTAAAAATTAGTGATAAAAGTAGTTTTTTATTTTTAGTATTAATTCATTGATAAAAATAGTTATTTAACTGAAACATACAAAATTCTATTTTTCACAGGTTGAAGATTTTATTAATACAACAAGTACTAATCCAATGAGTTCAGTAGCAATACAATTCTTAATTTATGTATTAGCAACACCCACCTGTACACAAGCACCTGTTATTCTTCCTTTAACCAGTTGTTTAGAGATTCAAGTCAATGTAGCAATGAGTTTTACTCTTTATGCGATGAATTATTGTAATAGAACAAAAGTGATTATTACTGATCTAATATCAACAGTTAGTATTACTGGTTTGTCAGCCAGTAGTTTGGTTAATTCAACAACAAATACATCGTTAGTCTATGTTACCTTCACTTGGACACCTCAAATAACTCAGATTGGATCGCAACAATTTTGTGCACTTGCTTATACAAGGTAAACACTATTCTCCTATTTTAAAATATTATAGAACATTGCCTTTTCTAATCTATAGTGAGAGTGTACAATCTAATCCATATTGTGTGATATTCACTGTTGGGACGTCACAACCTTGTACGACAACTACTTCTACAAGTACAACAAGCACAATAACCACATCAGAAACTACAACGACTAGTACGACAGAAACAACAACTACCAGCAAGACAACTAGCACGACATCAGAAACTACAACGACTACTACAACAGAAACAACGACATCTAGCACAACATCAGAAACTACAACAACTACTACAACAGAAACAACGACAACTACTAGCACGACAACTAGCACAACATCAGTAACTACAACATCAACAACAACCACAACAACAACCACAGTGACTACTACAACGGCGACAACAATAACTACTACTTCAGTAACGTAAGTAACAAAATTGCAATCCTGGACGCCTTGATCGCAGATAGAAATTCAAGTCCTATTCCCTTACCAATGCTGATGAGGACCTCTTCAATTGTCAGATTACTTTTGAGTCAAGAGTATGTGCATCATTTAGGCCTTAAGGAGATATAAATATTCTGAAAAGAGTTCGAACCACCACCTTATTGCTGCCGAGTTTAAGTGGCGCTATAGTTATCGATCGAGATGAGTCAAGAGACTCATAATGTTTGTAGAGTTTTTTCAAGCGATAAGTTCGGATTGAGACATATAATCTCTCCGATCATGAAAAATACGATTTTTTTTCTCCATTACAACTTACGAAAATGTCTCTCTCCTCTTTAGTAAAAAACTTGTAATCTGACAGAATAAAAATCAATTTCTACGTTTTATTAATCAAGAACACTAACTTCTAAAAAACTGGTACCCATAGAATCAATTTTGAAATTATTGAATATAAAACTTCTACGAAGAACATAATAGATTTTTATCAAAAATCAAAGATTTATTTGAGCTTTCACTAAGAAACTCTTATCATCATCAGGAACAACAAAGAAAAAGAAAATATACTCTTTATATAATTAATTAGTTTTTAATTTGAAAATTATAGGTAAAGGACTAAAAGACGAATTTTATGAAAAATTTCTATAATATATATGTATTTAGAACTACAACTGAAACAACGACAATCACTCCTAGTAAATTGAAATTACATATATTCTTCTATTTTATATTTATATACATATCGTATCATTTTTTAAGATTCCAATCAACCAAATTTACTATTAATTGTGGGTCTTCCGATTTTGGGTTTATTGTTGGTTTTAGGTGGTACCTGCTCTTTCCTATATTATCGAAAACGGTAATCATTAATATCTTTTTTTGTTTTTGTACATAAATTTTTCTGAGAATGAACATTACCAGCTGCTCGATATTTTCTTCTTGTCTAATAACGATTTTTTCTGTATAGGAGTACTACGGCACAGCGTCGTCGACTGAATAAAATAAGAAAAGATTTAGAACAAGAAATTTTTACATTACCCATTGAAGAAGAAATAAGGAAAATTCAATCAACTGAAAGATCGAAGAATTACTCTTCATCCAATAGATTGAACACTCAAAAAAGTTCCAATACTTTTCTATCCAGCAGTTTAACAAAAACAAAGTCAACATTAATAATTGACAATAAGAAGATAAACAATGATAATATTGTTCATATAAAGAAAAGTGCAAAATCATCTAAAGAAGAAAATGAATCGATCAAATCATATCAACAACAAGATTCTAATGAAAATATATACACTGTTGAAAATCAATTAAGATTCCAGCGTTCTTCTACTACTGTTTCTACAGTAAAAAAATCATCGAAAGTTTCAAAAATCACCGAGAATAATAAATCGAATAAATCATCAACATTTTATTATCCAAAGAATGAATTTGTTTCTACATCACTAACTAAAATACATGTTGTTCAATTGGCAAGAAATAAAGTATCAGCATCATTCGAAACTGGTGGCAATACTCTTTTTCCCAATCAAAATTCGTCGACAGAAATAAATCGAAATGTTCCTGGCAAAACAATGAATGTCCGCAGTAAAGAAGCCGGTCATATGAGTCGTACGAATACTAAAGTCGACAATGATATGCGAAAAAGAGCATCAAGCTTCGCTGGAGTCACCGTTAGCAGAGTTAAAACAGCTCATAATATTGATAAGTCATTTATGAAACATTCAATGAATATTATTCGACCAAATAGTGATAATAAAGAAACCCGTCATCGAGTGACGGTGGTTTCTGTGAAGAAACAATAGTTATGAACTTAAAAACATTCTTCAAATATATTATTAAATGTTTAACCTCGCATTCTTCTCAAAACACAACTGTCTACTCGTAATTAAACTTTTATATTATCGATTGTAGAGTGAAAATCCCTAATAACGGCATGAAAAAACTCACTTGTCTTATTTGGTGTGATGCACAGTTATTTCGCACTTGATTAAAAGTATTTTTATATATATATGATCTTTAGAATCTGCGCTTTCAAATGGCATAACTGCGGCCTCTCTTCTTTCGTAGTCTAGTGGAGAAATCAGTAGTCTGTGACCTAGGGTGTGGGTATGGGTGTGAACCTTCTTTCACAAGATACCCACACCCACACCCTTTTTGTAATTTGTACAAGTCAACACAAAATGGAAACTGTGGTGAAATGATAGTAAATCGGGATATGTTAATAACAATATTGTAACTTTGTCATGCTTTTAAGAAAGAAAAATTTAACACAGTTCTATGCAGAGTAAGGATCAGCAAAGCTAATGCGTAGTGTGAAATATCTTCCACATGTCTCCGCTAGGTCTTTTTCTACCAACATTATGTCACTGTTTAAAGTGTGTTGCAAGAGAATGTTTTTTTCTTCTACTGACGTTGAAATAAATAACGTTCGAGATACTAGGAAACGCACTTTATTTGATCTTTTCTTCCAATAGATGGAAAAGTGATTTATAAAATAGACTTGAGGCATTTTTCGAAAATTCTTTTCGTCATCTTTGTAGATACGAAGAAAATTATGGAAAAAAGTGAGAAAACACAACTAAAATTGAATTAGTGATATATATTCTGAGTATGGGAAATTAGAGCTTTATTCTCATATAATTTTCATCAGATCAATGATTGTTGAAAAAACACGGGGATTCTCTTAAAACTTGATCAGTTCTGATGTGCGTACATTACCAAAAAAGGACTCTTTGTTTATGGTGGGTGCAGACATGAATTTGGTTGTTCCCGTCACTTACACTCCACTCCACATCTAGTCACCACCTTTACTTTTTATTTATCTCATAACAAATATCAAAAATATTAGCACCTTCATTACAGTAATATACATTCAAGGTCGAGTGATGTATAAAGAAAATCTAATGTCATATCTTTGTAAGATATTCAAATGATTAATGAGGATCTTGCAAAAACTTCTTTTCCATTAGCAAAATATTGACACAAACACTTATTATTATAAAAAGAGTCTTCTAAGAGTTAATAAAAATTTTGAAAGTATTTCTTTTCAAATTACTTGTATCATGATGCGAGAAAAAATATTTTCTTTTTCTTCCCTACCAAGATATATGCTATTGAAAAACTTGCATGTGAAACAGTTTTATCATGCGAGTATAATCAAATTTTTTTTAAGCCGTTGATACCTTTCATTTAGATGTCAAATCGTGACACCATCAATATAATATTGTCTTTTGAACTCATTTCTTTTTATGTTGAAAAATGAAAAAGAAACAAGTAATTCTATTTTAATAATGACATTTCCCCATCCATTGGTCGAATAACCGCGTTACTTTATATATGAGAATTGTAAGAGAAAAAAAATATTATTTCTATATTTTTCAGAGTCGTTTCAGAATGTTATAAGATAGTGCGCAGCTGATCAAGAGAATTAATTTATTGAAATCTACAAGCTTCATGATATTTTCTCTCATCTAGTTATTTTCTCGAAGAAGCAATGACATTTGAGAATTATTCAACTATAATCAATATTGAATCATGGTTTATTCCTTTTGATATTCTTATGATTATGTGTACTGTCTTGGCCATTGTACTAGCATTAATTTTTCTATTGACTATTATTCTTGATAAAACATGTCACACAGTACCAATGATGCTTGTTGCAAATTCGTGTTTAGCTGAATTTATGTTTGGAAGTGATGTGCTTGGTATGGCTTTGTTTACATTTCAAAATGATTTTCATCAAATTTACTATCCAGATTCACTTTGTATCTTTCGAGGCTATTTGGGTTATATAGTAACTATTTTACAAAATTATTCTTTTTTATTACAAGCTATCTATCGATATATCATTGTTATTTATCCAACTCGTTTATTTTGGCAATCAATTCGATTTCAAGTTTACCTTATTCTTGCGACATGGATTTTTGGCTTTATATGTCCTTTACCATATGTATTTAGTCATGAAATTAAATATAATATCGATAATCAAATATGTCAAATACCACTTCAACTTTCATTCTTAACAATTTATAATGCACTATGTGTCTATATGATTCCTGTCTTGTTAATTATCTTAATCTATTTCAAATTAGTTCGATATATTCAAGATATGAGAAAACATGTTACACCAGCTAATATATTATATCGAGCACAACTTGAATTAAAAATGGTTCGTCGAATAGTGATTCTTGTCATGGGTATTGTTACGATTGGTTTTCCTTATGCATTGTTTGTTTTTATATCATTTTTTACGACACCACCAAAATATCATTTTCGAATTGCATACATATTTGTTGATACATCAATGGCATTTGTAATGATTGCTCTATTTCAATTTACAGAACCATTGAAAATATCAATAATGAAAAGGATAATTAGGCAAACAAATGTAATAGTACCAGCGATAACATAAATGATTAAATTTGAACTGATGACAAACTAAGGAAATTTAAAGACGTGTGAACTATTACCTACATTATTAATTGAAAGTACTTTATGGCAAAACAATACGATTTCGAAAAAGATTCGAAAAGGATCCAATGTTTGTGTATTCTTATCAGTTTGCTTATTTAATTTTCTTTTCTCTATCAACAATTACATGTACGAGTGCATATATCAATATGAAATAACCTTAATACTAGACTTTTGTTCTTTCTAGAATAATGTCAAAGTCTTTACTATTTTTTCGAGCAGGTAGTTTCTATTACGTACAAAACAGGGTGTGGATGTCTTTGTCATGTTTGAACCCACACGCACACCTACATCTATACATCCATACCAACACCGGCTTCCACACTCAGAAGGTCCATTATTTAGTCTTTCAAAAGCAAGAGTCGATCGATAAGGATTAACTTCGCAGAATACGTCTCTTCCCGATATGGTTCAGCATTCTTAGAAGAAGAAAATTAAAAAAAACGAGGTTGATGACGATTGAAATTCAGGAGCAGCGACGACTATTACATTCAGCGTTTTCACGTGTGTACATAAGACAGAGATTCAATGTTTCTCTTCGTCTAATTGGCTTAGAACATCCATCCAGATAGCAGAAGATACACGATTTGAATCCTACATAGAGTTACCTTTTTTTATTTTGTTGTTATTCGGACTTGGTTCCTATTGCTAAACCAGTCATAATATCACACTCTAACAATAGTCTTTGTTGTTAACTTCGAACTCGTGCTCTGCGAGTTGCAGCTGTGACATGTTTTTGCATTCTGCAGTTATAGACGAGAAGAGTGAGTAACCGAATAATGGTAATTCATGTCTAATTTTTCGGCAGGCATTTGAGATACTCAGGATGACCTCAAACATTCTTCTTCAAATTTTGTCGGTTCTTTTGAATTGAAACTATGAATAATATTGGACCTTTCACGAATACCTTATGTGATCACGAACAATTTTTGGTGGGATATTTATCTAAACGAGATTTCAATGTTTTGGTTTGATTTTCGTCGACTGTTATATGAGCTTAAATATTTATTTAAACGTCTACTCAAATCGTTTTCTTTTAAATCGGTAGAATACAAAAATTTGAGGAACATGTTGCGTAACGAAAGAGAAATGTGAAAGTAAAATCAGCGAAAAAGCACAAATGTTTGGTTTGTCAGCGATATGACTCAAAAATATAAGCAGTTAGCACATTTTTGTCTACATCACACACAATTGAAAGTCTTCATATTTAAATAGTTTGTTATCGTGTTCGTTATATATCAGAGTCGGTTTGGTTTCCCCAGAAATTACAGACTTATCCCAAGCAAACAAAAAAAAAGCATACGATGGGTGCGACGAGCGGTCAAAAATTTGATATATATATATTTTGTTCGTTCTGTTTCAATTTCGATTCCCTCGGCACCCATCGAATTTCGAGGACTCGGACACTGCGTCCTATCGACGACTTATCTTCGACTCGTCGTATATATGTCGACACCTCGGTACTCATCGAAGTTTCGAGTACTCCGAGAGAAATCACCTATCGAAATAATACTATCGACTCCTCTAACATATTGAAAGAATCATTTTGAGTGCTTCAAAAGAGTAAAAACGATCATCATAACAGTTTCGACAGAATCTATAATCTTGATCAGGTGAAACTTCAAAATCCGATTTTAGAATATTCTTTATTTTTATTTAATAACTTTAGTAATATTATTCGAGTTTGCTTCATAATTTACCTTAATTTCGGAATTTTCTGATCAAAATTGATCGTCCACCAATTGAAACTAAAACTGAAATTCGCCTGCTTTTTTGACTAAGACACAGTTATAATGAATATCCACGTGCAAATTGGTCAATTTATCACGTATTGCACGCCATATTTATTCAATAAGTGATTTATACGGTATCTTAAATAAAAAAAAGTTCTTCTGTCACTTACATAGATATAAAAAGTTTTCCTTCTTGATGAAATCTTTTTCACAATAAAAAAATTTTTCTCGATAAAAAACATAATTTTTAGTGTTCCAAAAAGAATCCTTTTTCTGGGTGAAAAATATTATTTCTAATGTTTAAAATAAATTTTTCTCTCTGAACAAAAAATATTAATTTCAGTTTTCAAAAAATAAAATCAAAAATCAAAAAGCATAAGTACTATCTTCTTATGAACTAAAAAGGTCGTTTTGACATACGAATAATAGTTCATATTTAGATCAATGGTTCGATGCAAGTGAATCGTAAATACCTATGTTCAAATCTAGTTCATCGCATGTGTTTGCTAGGACTCGACGACTCGAAATCTATAGTCGATGGGTTGGAACAACTCGAAATTGAGACATCTATCGAATAAAAATTCTTTTTTTCAATGAAATTCCGATCCATCGGAAAAGACTATTCGAGTGGTTGAAAACTGCTAGTAAAAACAACCCATCGGAAAATGGCACTTCCAGGGGTCGATTAGAAATTTCGATGCCCAACGGAAGCCAAAATCGACGCGTCGAAATACCTATCGAATGGTTGGTTGGGATTCTATGCTGCGTTTACATTCTTCTTTCAACTCTCTGAAGAAAATATATGCACAGAAAAAAACATTGAAAGAAATAGAAAGAAAATTGTTGA
>CAJNOL010000733.1:28029-49224 GCA_905250125.1 Rotaria sordida
AACTTAGCGTCCATCATTGGTTATTTCGATAACAGGTAGTGCCAAAGAATACAATATGAAATCGAAATTATTTCAAATCTTTCGAAAAGGTCTTCTTAAAGTAGTTCGAACTACTGGTATTTTTAATATTAATTTTTTTATTTGAAATAATTAATTTATTCTTTTTGTTTCTTGAGATGTTTGGATTATTACTGATGGTATCAATACAAGTATGACGAAATTGATCGGTGAAATTATTCGAACAAATCCCGATTCATCTCGACCAATTCATTTAATTGTAAGTATGAAAACAAAAAGTATTTGATCTTATTATATTCAATATTGAAATCGAAAAGGGTATTGCTACTTGGGGTTATATATCGGGTGTTGATCAACTTGATATTCATGGTACTAATGTAAATTATACTAAGCCAAGAAATATTCAAAAAGATGAAGCATCTTTAGAATCAAATCATACAAAATTTATTTTTATTGATGATGAAACACGAAATAAATTTGGTAGTGAAATTGAATTTCGTACACGATTCGAAAAAGCCATCGCAGGCGAATCATTTTCCTTAGAAAATACTACAATTCGTCGTCAACATAGTTCACAAGATTGGAATGTAAATGGTAAAAATAGAACTATTTCTAAGTAATACAACAATAATAAATCATCTTTTGTCTTTTCTATTTAGATTCCATACCTGTTGTTCTTCTTGTTATTGAAGGTGGTCTAGAAACAATTAAAATAGGTTCAATCAAACAATTTTTATCCACTATAATTCTCTAGTGTTTTTTTTTCTAATATTCTAGTTCATGAAACTATCATTCAAAATAATATTCCTGTTGTATTATTTGAAGGTACAGGTGGATGTTGTGATTTATTTGCCAAAGCTTACCATTTATACAATGAATATTATTATAAAACAGACATATCCGATCGAACAATGTATGTTAAATTGAATTAGATAGTATTTTCTCTCATATATCTTCCATATTCATCCGAATCCTTTCAGATTATCCCTTCTGAATAAGTATTCTATTTAGTATCATTTCTTATCTTCTAGTATTGACCCAGATTTTTCACCAGAACAAAAAGAACAAATCAAAAATAGACTTCGTGAAAGACTTAAAATACATAACCATGAAATTAATCAAATAATATCGAATGATAATATTGAAATAGATTATTTTGAATTGATCTATGAATGTATTGAAAAACGAAAAATATTTTTAAATATTATCAATTTTAATTCACATAATCTAATCGAACCAGATATGGATTTAGCTATTTTGCAAGCGTTACTTAACGGTAAAAAAAAACACAAGAAATTGTTGTTGTTTTCGTTCAAATCTATACAATATTTTTTAGCAACTTCTGGCAATGATTCTTCAAAAACTACTATTGAACAAAAACGTGAACAACTCTATTTAGCACTTGAATGGAATCGAGTTGATATTGTTAAAAATTTTATTATGAAAGATGATCGAGATTGGAAAGTTAGTGAAATTATGAATATAAAAAATGTTTTCTAATTCATAGACTTTGTTTGTTTTTTTGTTTTTTTGGTTTGTAGTTAGTCGATTTAAACGATCTATTTGAAATGGCACTTGTTAGAAATCAAATAAATTTTGTTCAACTTTTTCTTGATCATGATTTTTCATTAGTTGATCTCTTTGACAATCATGACAAACTTGTAACACTCTATAGAAATGAAGTATTCTCTCTTTCACTTCCCTTCTTATATCTATACAAATCGATTTATTTTTGTAGAATTTTAATTTAATACAAGATTTAAACAATCCTCTACGATCAATCTATACGAATATTATTAAACCACTTACGGGTGATTTTTTTGAAATTGATCCTGTATTTAATCGAAAAGAGGTTTCAAGTGATATTGAATTAGAAGATGAAATATGTTCATGTTGTACAATAGCTTATCTCAGGAAATCATCTATTCGACCTAACGATAGTATGCAATCGATTGGTGAGTTTATTGAGAAGGAAAAAAATCTGGGATCTATTAAAATCACTTTTTATCGATTGAGCGTATATATATATATGTTGTGGCCGAAGCTGGAATGCAGCCTGATTCAGAATTCGTCCAGCCGAAATTGGAATTCTAAGTTCGACTGAACTGATTATGGACGAGATTAGAATTCTAATTTCGACTAGACGAAATTAGAATTATTGTTTAATGGCTAGAAACCCATAAAAGAAAAAAGAATTAAGAATCAATTTTTTAAATTTAATAAAAACAAATTAACAAATATCACAAATTCGAAATTAATTTTACTCCTCCCCCCAATTAGAACGCCACGCTAAAATAAAAGACCACCCTCATCCTAATGTTTCGGTCGACATAAAAGAAGATCGCGAGGTTTTTCATAAATCCAAGATAATTTTGAGGTTTTAGCAGTTAAAAGAGTAGTTTTTGAGTAAAAAGCTAAGTGTTCATTATTAAAAAACACTATTTTCTCTCAGATTCAACGAATTTTACAGCACTCGAGTATAAAATTTGTCTATTTGGAGGCTAAAAAGTTTATTCTAAAATACTTGGTCTTACAAGAATCTTTTGACAAAAACGTGAGTCCATATTAGAAGGCCACCTTCGGAAGAACAATATAAATTTTCGGAATGGAAGGCCATGCCTTCTTATGTTTTTGGGAGGGGAAGGGGATTCTCGATGTTAGAACAAATACCTTTCTTTGAGTGACATTTGGTAGAACAAGACGCGTTAGCTCTTTTCACACTCCCACCGTCACAAACAAATTTATGAATATTTTTTATTTATCTTTTACCGTTTAATATTCATTAAAAAATAATTCTAATTTCGGCTGGACGAATTCCGAATCAGGTTGCATTCCAACTTCGGCCACAACATATATATATATATATTTGATCATTTTCATAGCTTCGAAAAGATCAAATATTAATCATATGGATGTCGATAAAGAACTCTTTCTCTGGTCAATAATAACTGGTAAACAAGATCTTGCCTTATTATTCTGGTCACGTGGAAAGAATAAAATTTGTGAGTAAAAAAAAAAAAGAAATTTGATTCAAGAATTTCGTCACTATTGCGTTTTTTTTTAATTGTTTCAATAATATCAGGTGCTGCTCTTATAGCAACATTACTCTACAAAATCAAAGCACGTAAAGATAAAGATCCAAGTTATAATGTATGGGCAGATGAATTTCAAATCTTAGCTGTACAAATACTTGAAAAATTCTATCGAACAGATCCATGTGCATGTACAAAAGCAATTATTCGACAAATACCAGAATTTGGAAATGCAACTTGGTTACATTTAGCTGTTATGGTTGAATCTAAACAATTTATTGCACAACGAGCTGTACAACATGTACTTAATGATATTTGGTATGATATTTTAAAATAAATTTATATGAAATTTATTGATTTCTTTGAATAGGTATGGTCACATTGATCATACAGAAGACACTCGACTGATTATTTTTTCTACTATTATGCTTTGGTATAGTGGATTTCTTCATTATCATAAAGAAATGGTTGAAAGAACTGAACAATTTCCTTTAAAATGTTTTGTATGTTGAAACAGAATAATTTAATTTAGAATTTTTTTTTTAAATTTGTCTTTGTAGAATTCTCATCACAGTTCAAGTTTTATTCATCATGATACATTACGATTAAAACATCAAATGAATAAGTAAGTAGAGAATTTTTATTTCATCTTTTTATATATAATTCTTATTTTAGAACAGCAGATAAAGCACGCATGAGACTAATACAAGATAAAGAAGAAGAAGAAGAAACTATTCGTGTTATTGGTGCTCGTCATTGGGAAAAGTATTCTAAGATAAAAATTTTTCATAGGAAAAAAAAAATGATCATATCTTTGCTTTTATTAGAACAAAAACTAGTGTGAATCAATATTTGAAGAATATTTTAATGTTTCTACATGCTCCATATGTTAAATATCTTTACAATTTGGTAAGACATTTTCGATAACATATTTTTCTTTTTCTGAGAAGATAATATCAAATCATGAAAATAAATTCTTTTATTTTTCTCTTTTTAGTATTCTCATATCATTTTTCTTATACTCTTTTCCTATGTAATTTTATGCGATTTTTTTCCTCTCTACGGACTTCAATCGAATAAATGCTTAGCAAATAGTAATGTCAATATCGATCTTGATATTCGTAAAGAATCATTGAAAAAAACGAATAATAGTCAATCATTTTCATATAATCTTCATCATCATAAACGATTAGCAACAACTGAAATTATCCTAATTATATGGATTTTTGCTTTATTTTGTGATGAAATACGACAAGTAATAATAATAATAATTGATTTTCATTTGAATAATAAATGTTCTATCTATTTTAAAGATTTTTGAAATTGAATTAAAATCAATTTATAGCAAAATTCTAGCATATTCTTCAGTATTCTGGAATAAATTAGATTTCTTAGCATTATTTCTCTTTTTTATTGGATTTATACTTCGAATTTACCCAACAACACGATGTTTTTGTGCTGCACGTATCGTTCTTGCAGTTGATTTATCACTTTGGTATATACGTACACTTGATATGTTTGCAGCTATCAAACGTCTTGGTCCTAAATTAGTTATGATCGGTGAAATGGTAATATGTTGAAACTTTACGAAAAAAAAATTTCACCTGCAGAGAAAAATCACTAAGCAGCAGCAGCAGCATCTCTCTCTCGTTTGCTTATTTTCTGTTTTTAACTATTCATTGAGAGTGATCTTCTTTTCTTTTTGACTGTTTTATGAGAAGAGTGAGCAATACTAAACATCAAAATTTATATCGTCTGAATCAGTTGTACTAGAGCATTTGAAAAAAACACAAATTCCAAGATTTATAAAATCCATTGATAATCAGTAAAATCTACATCATTTTCCGAGCTGATAAAATTTTTTTATTTTTACGGTTAATTTCCCATATCGTAAATACTGGACAGTTTTTAGCGGCAAACCGCGGTATTTATCAAAACTGGTGGTTTACCAGGGTAAATTGTAGCGATGGGAGTCAGTAACAGGACCGGTAAAACCATCGGTTTTCTTTCGATTTTTATCACATGAGTTTGCATCTTTGGAATATTCTCTTGTTTTCAATTAAGATACATGATCTCAAATTTTTTATGTTAATGTTGACCGTCTTTGTTTTGGCATTTGGTGTGCCTACCTATAGTCTTGTATATGGTGTTGAAAAATTTACTTGGCATCTACCACGTGCTATTATAAATCTTGCTTACTGGCAAATATTTGGCGAATTAGAAGCACTTGATGAAATTGAGAGTAAATCTTTGTTAAAAAAAAACAATACATTCGTATATCTTCTTTTTATTTTCGAAGAAAATTATGAAATTAGTGGTTATGTTATGTTTATTTTACTTATTGCTTATATGACTGTTGCAAGTGTTCTTCTTATCAGTCTACTTATAGCAATGTTCAGGTATAATTCTCAAATGTTTAGAATGTGAATCTATTCAACTATCATGGATAATTTATTCAGAATGTTTTTTTTTTTGTTCACTCAGTCACTCTAGATAAAATCAAAATCTTGTTCTTTGTTTTTTGATAAATTATATTTCAATTGCATTTTTGAATCTATTGAATTATATTTTCTTTAAAGTAATACATTTGATCGTTTACATATGGATGCTGATTGTATTTGGAAATTTCAATATTATTCATTAGTATCTTATTATTTATCAAGACCATCTTTACCAGCACCATTGGTTATTATAATACATTTTTGGCGTTTAATAGTTTATTTTCTTTCGACTTATATTAAATTACCATGGTTTCGTAGGAAATATCGTAAACATCAAAATCGATCGAAACTTCGTAAGTTATAGAGAAAAATCGATAGAATTCAATTAATTTCTTTTATTTTTATAGATATTGTTGCTAATTATGAATTAACAAGAAAAATTGAATCAATTGAAGATGCACTTGGTAATGAAATTTATTATTATTTTTTGAAAACTGATCGTAAAATGGTCGATTATGACATTGATTTTGATGAAGATCGAGTGTAAATAACATACTTTGAGATATATTTGCAATTATAATTTATTTTTATTTTTTTATTAGATATTCACCACAAGAGATTATGTTAAATAAAGTCAAAAAACTAGAAAATCAAGTACAATTAATACAAAATCAAGTGATAATATTTCATGATTATATTCTATATTTTGAAATTTCTTTTTTCTTTCTAGCAAATAAATATGTTCGAATATTTGGAATGTTTAATGAATGGAATAAAAAAGATCGGCGGTGATGATATTGAAATGCCTAAACAATATCATACAGTGTCGGATATATCGTGTATGTGATCTTTTTTTATTTCGATTTTTGAAAATTATTTATACAAAAAAAAAGCCTTTCAACACATTCTCTAGATAGTTTAGAAAACATTACATTCAAGTGTTGTCAAATCGATAAAAAAAAACACACTCGAACTTTTCTAAAATTCAATTCACCTTTCTTGTTCTACATTTTTGACACTCATTTTCAATCCTATTTAACAAAAAACAATGTGTATTCTATTCATAAATTATATATTTTTGTGTTTTAGGACACGATTCTACTTTATTTTTCTCATCCACAATTTGATGTTTATATTCATGAACTATTTATAAGTTAACTATGTAATTTATATTCATTTTTGTTAATATTTATCATGTCAAAAAAAAAAAAGAATATCTCTCATGTATACTTCTTTCATAATATAATATCTCAGCACATTTGTTTTCTAATGAAAGTGATCGAAATCTTATAACGTGAATTTGCGTCTAGGATAAAATTGTTTTCTAGATAGAATTGAATTTTTGAGTCAAGAATATTTGTGTAGTAATGTGTATCTATGATTCAATCAAGAAAAAGTCAATTGTTAACACCTGATCGAGAAAAATAATTCGAAAAAATAATCTATATTCATTTACTTACCGTTCGATTTTTCTTTCGAAAATCGATACATCCACATGTTGTTCGAGTTTGATCTTTGTCACACTCGTTGGTTTTCTTCGGTTAGACTTAGTTTTGCGTTCGATTAGACGGCCCATCGATATTGTTGTTGTTCTACTCTTTTAGTCATGGTCATTCAAGCTCTCAACAAAATTTGTTTCTTTGTACTTCTGGATGAGCGTGTGGATGTGTGGGGCGTGGGACTTGAATGGAAGATACTTTTGTGTCCACAGCCATACACTCACATCCACATATATTTCCAGAGTGTGAGTGTGAGTGGTGTTGCGCGGATGAGAATATATACACCCTTATCCTCATCCATACCCACATCCACATTCACCCCAATTTATCCCATGTTACCTGTTTTTTAACGACTGCGTCACATTTAGGTGTAATATCTATTTCGTACCGTAGTTGAAGCGAATCAGAGTAGTTACTTTCACTCCGACACAACTGCGTTCTTATCTATGACGTAGTCATTACAAGCCATGCTGCAGCCTTGAGATATAGAAGAAGACATAACAAATATGTGTTCTCACATTTTATTTTTTAACAGCCTGCAAGACGCTTCATTTTTTTTTTCAAACTACGAAGGTAAACTTCAAGATTTTTCACGAACACACGAATACGCTTGAGTTAATTGTTTGAATCTTCCTCTAACATTATTCGTCTGTTCGTTTTTACTCAAAAAGGATTGATCAGTGATTGTATCGAATCAAGTAATCAAGTTTGTTCATGGATTTTAGTGATTAGTCAGCTTTTCTTCAATAGTGTAAAAGTTGAAACTTGAATTCAACTAAGATTTTAGCTTTGAGCTGTCTATTTGCATGCGCGCTTTCGTATGTGTCGGTTTTTCCCGGCATCCACACCAGATGTGATGTCCTGTGTGTGCTCGCATATCTTTTTGTTTGTCGTCATCATGACAGAGAGAAATGCGGCGTGAGTTAAGAAAAAGTTAAAAAACAAGAATAAATAATTGGTTCTATAGATTTAAATTAAGTTATGTTCAATCTTAATTGAAATTTAGTTTAATTTAGGAGAATATGTAGAATTCGCTACATTTTTCTATTAAAATTTAATTTATTTCAAGTATTCATCAGTTTATTCTGTTGAAATCTAGTAAACATCTTTTAATTCATTGATAAGCTGTCAAGGTATTTATCCTATTATCAATCAGCCGTTTCAATATGAGTGCGTTTTTTGACCGTCCTATATCGCGTCATATTCTTAAGATGATAAAATATAATCTTTTCATTCATAACTTGCATGATAACTGTCTTTTCTCTAGACAGATTTAGAATGTTCACTTGCTTCATTGTAAAATTGTTTTTCAGATCAAACTTTTGATGTCAAATAAGAAGTCATTACTCTCCTTAGTATACGATTAAATTAGTAAAAATAAATGTTCTGTTTTTCTTTTCTTTAGAGCTGATTACAACAATTAAAGCTCATTTGATAATATGACACCTGATCATCAGTAGAGAACATGCCGAAGATAACTTCGACATAGTTTCTAAAGAGTACAATTTGTTTATCGTAACCACATCACAGTTTTCACAAATGCCAGTAACAGTACGATCGCAGTTACGTTATACATATAACAATCGCACATTTTAATACTGTACCGAGATTTTTGTTTCAAAGAAACAACCTTAAAGACTTTTACGCTAATCAGGGATTTTTCCCTCTCCACGAAAAATACACATTAGCCTAAAAATGTATTGCAAATTCATAGACTCAGATTAGATGTTAACATAATGATTTTCGTTACCTCTTGAAATTTGTGAATACCAGTTCTTTGTCCATACTAACTTATTCAGATCTATTTTTTTAGTTTATTTGATTCTTGTATGAGAAGTCATGCTAAACAATTACAATGAATCCGATTCAGATGGAGAACGCAATACTATATATAGAAATAGAAGACCTGAGCGAAAAACAAATTTGTATGTTAAAAACTTTGATAGTGAAATGGACGAAGAAAAATTATGTAAACTCTTCTCTACATACGGTACGGTTACCGATTATAAAGTAAGTAAACAATGAGAGACGAAAGCTTATTATATCATTGAGTTTTTTTTTTTCTTATTTAAATTAAGATTGCAAGAGATCAATACAATCGTTCAAAGGGATTTGGTTTCGTTAGTTTTTTGCAGTCATCTATGGCGGAAAATGTAAATATTCTTTCTTTTGATTATATCTTCTAAAATTTTAAACTTTATTCATATAATAGGCTGTTGCAAATCTTAACAATTTAAAATTAGATAATGGAAAAAATTTATATGTTTGTTTTTTGCCTAACAAACAAAATCATCATAAAAAACAAAGAGAAACATATATTAAATCATATGCAGATCGAAATATCTCCATGAGTTATATGAATGAAAATATTGATGATCGAAAATTAAATGAAACATTTACTACAAATGGTAAAATCAGAAGTGCAACGGTAAATGATGAAATATAATTTGAGAAGAACTAATCCACTTTTATCATAGGTTACAACGATAAAAGATCGATCACAAGATTATGGATTTGTAAATTCTAGTACAACTAACGAAGCTATAGATGATATGAATGGAAAAGAACTTAATTCAAAATCACTCGATGTAAAGACGAACAAAAGTTCAAAGAAAAGTCGAGTATCTGCGTTTCATCGATATACAAATATAAGTAAGTATTCCTATACTAATGTTTTGTTTGAGCTGAATACATGGATACAATTCATTGTGAAATGTTGCATACGATTATGTTTACAGCTTCATTTACGCGAAGTCAACGATCATCATCTGCATCAAGTAGTTTATCCCGACTATCAACTAGAATACATTCATTGTTCAAAGATCATCCATTTCAATACGAAACTGTGGAAAATTCAAACATTAACCGCCGATCTTCTTCATCTAATTCTCTTAGTATAGAATTCAATCAAGAAATAAATCATCGGAAAAATACTACGTCGAATAATGAAAATGAAAAACATGAATCTGAAATTTGAAAATGAAAGACTCTATCGGATAAGATCTGAAATTTACCATCTTCTATGTTTCATTTTGAATAAGCTAAAAATATAGAGTATGTAATTCTGCACATTTTTGTATATTTATTTTGTTTTGTGTTCATCGTACATAAAAAAAAATCTTTCAACGACTAAATAGTCTTGAGGAGTATAAGACTTTTGGATATTCCAGAAAATAACTATGATACACATAACTTTTTCTTTTTTAAACCTCGCATGAAAACTAACAAGTAACGCTCGTCTGCGTGACTCGCTTGACTCTCGACTGAATATTTAACTGTTTCGGTATTATATCAACAAAACTACTATTCGACGTGTGAACAAAGCAGTCTCTGAATGTGGATATTTATACTTGCATTAATATCGTTAAGCACAATACTATGCGTGTCCATGTAATAGTTTCCATCATAAATTCATTCAATCAAACAAATACCCACACAGTAATAACCAACTAAAATCTAAATAAACCACATTAAAAGAACAGTACCTATATGCTCTGAGAAAAGAAACTATAGTCAATTCACTGGGAGAGAGTGTGGGTGTATGGAAGTGAGTTCGATTAAACGAAACACTCATATCCACATCCAACGATACAACGAACAGTAACTGTTGTTTTAAATGAAATAATCTTTTCTTATTTATAAGTTTAAAAAAAAATTATTCCATTTAAAACAATACTTACTGTTCATTGTATCGTTCAGGTGAACATCAAATAATTAAAAAAAATCATACTTACTATTGAACACGACAAAAGTACTATCGTGGATTATAACCCTGAGTATGTACTGTAGGTATGTTATGATCTTCAACTTCAGTTAGATCATATCATCACTTATTTTATTCTTCTTAAATATACTTTTCATCTTGGTCTGTGCCTTTTGACAGCTATCAAAAGTATAAAAACTCTTCTTGAAAATATTACGCGTAGTTATTCGTATATTGTCTGTTTTGTATTCATGTGCTTCTTCGTCTTCTCCTCTTCTATACTCATGCTCTTGTAACGGTATGAGCCATCATCTATGTTCTCTCTTGTTATGTGTGCATTTGTTATATGATTTGCTGCGTTCTCAAATTTTCTATATTCGTTGTAGTTCTCTTTCATTTTTGAGTATTATTATACATTTGATATTAGTTATCACACTTCATTCATTATTTCATTCCTCATTACACGCACTTTCTCATGTGTATTTTGCTTTATAATTGTACTATGGTGATGAAAACTGCTAAAAATTGTTTTTTTTTGATTGAAAAACCATCAAAATTATTGTGTAAAAGAGACATATGAAGAATTATTTTTCAAAACAAAATCGAAGAAAACTTTTTAGACAGTTGTGTTTGTGGCTATTATTTTTTAATTAATCAGAATATGGTATACTGGTAAAAAGTGGGTATCGACTAAGAAAGATAATTAGATGTGAAAATTTTGGTGTCGATAGTTTCAGACATTGATACAATGAATGCATGACGAATAGTAATTTTTTTCTTGAATACCGTCTTATCCTCTCGATGATTTGATAATTGCTCTCTGCAGTATTGGAAAAAATACAAATTTTATACAAAATCTATTAATAGTAGAGCTCGACAAGCTCTATCGAACCACAGAAAAATATCAAAGAAAAAAGTTTACTCCATTGTTTTTATGAACTAATTAGATTGATGAATTAGTGAATATTTAGAGTGAGCATAAATGTGAAATATTGTTACCTTGTAAGTAAACTAAAAATTGTAAGCAGCATCACACAGCGATATTCACCTGCATCCAACATTTATATCTAATGATATTTCGACAATGTCATTGTCTTTATCAGATACTAAATAATGTAAAATAACTTATCGTATCTTTCGCATCAAAATTTTCTGTTCTTATTTATCTTATTAAGGCTCTAAAGAAAAAAACCATACGTTATTTCACGTTGTTCAGTATCTGACGAAGACAATAGTGTGATAGAAACATCACTATTAGAATTAGAAATAACAAGAATAAGAATATAATCTATCAAAATCGATTCAAATGAGTGTATCAACGGTGAATCTTGTAGTACGAAAACTGGATCATGTCTAGAGAACTGGAGTAAAACTATAAATACTTAGGATGTAATTCATTTTGGACTATTCATTGCGTATATGAGTGTGGATCATGTTCAGGGTGTATCGTTCATGCAAAAAAAACCAAAAAAATGATTTTAACAATCTAAGAAAACTAAGTGTTGTATTTGATAGCATGATGCTGAATATATATAAAAAATACTAATTTTCCCAACACGTCTCTGTACTGGAGCCGATTTCTATATATTATTTTCACATACACATCAGTTTTATTGTATAAATACTTAAAAAAAAATATCTCTACAATTTGTTTGCAAAAGTGATTTTTATCTTGAACACACAAAATGTTGTCGCATGAATATTTTGAGATATTGTTTAACAAGATTAGTTAAGAAAAATTTTGCTTTAAAACCAGTTTGAAATTCATTATTTTTGATTTTGCGTGTAAGTTTATGAAAGAATCATCTTTTCCTTTTCATATTATTTTTCCTTCATTTTTCTCTCATATTGAATCAATCTTGAAAAGTTCTTTAACTTTAATTGAAGAAATAATTTTAAAAAATTCAATGAAATAAAACGATACATTGGTTTACTTCTGATAAGCGACGTTCGGATGTCCATATTTGACGTCTTATTATTATTTATCAAAAATTAAAATAGATAGAAACTTGATTATTTTCAGACATGAGCGACTATTTTTACACCAGTGAAACACAAAAAAAGTTCATGAAAATCAGTTAACTCGACTTATAGCCATTTTTCTTTTCTACATACAATGATACTCAGGTCGTGCTTTTCATTCGTACATGAGAAGATAATAAGATAGAATAAGAAATTTCCCACGATTGATAGTATTGCACCACATACGAATTTCAACAGAAACATCATACTTAACATTTCATCGATGATATATAATGCCACTGGGGAAATTCTCATGTGGCACTATACAATAATTTGTGGAAAATTCCTACGTTCTCTTTCGTATATATATATGGATAGCAAAGCATAATATTATTGAAAATAAGAAACAGATTAATATTATACGCGTAACATTACAAATACGTATAATTAATTGTAGAAACAATGGCTTCCAATGGTGTTATCCTATCATTTCTCGTAATTATAGTATTGTCATGTATTGATTTATCATTATCAGGTTGGATTACGCTTTATCAACACCGAAATTATGGTGGAGTGATGCTCGTCATAATAATGATTATAGATGTTTCAATTTGTTTGATTGGATGAAGGATCGTGCTTCATCAATAAACACACATGGAAGATGCTTTGTTTTATTTGAACATGAAAATTGTCAAGGACGCTCAATGAAAGTTACACCTGATGTAAATTGCCGTTTGAATTTCGAAGATTGCAACTTTAATGATATTACATCATCATTCAAAATATGTTAATCGAAATTTGATATATACAGTGATTTGCAAAAAAACTTGACCACTTTATTTTCACTACTGCTCTGACAGACAACGTTCTTTTTTGTTAGTTTTAGTATGATTCGATAGTCCACAAAAAATACTACACAGTGATATTTTTTAGTGTTGTTTTCCATCCATCTTCACAGGGAAAATGCAGAACAGAATTATAAAAATTCGAAGCCAAAAAAAACAATTACACTTTTTCAAGACTTTATTTTTTGGTTTTTTCCGATTATCTAAATCCATACTTACTGAAATGATGTTCAATGAGCTTTTCTCATGGTGAACGCCAGTTTTAAGCACCTTCCTTAATTTTCCAATGAACTAAAAGGCACAGTCTTCATCGAAGATATAGATAGGAGAAACGTTATCCAGAACATACATTAGTAATTCTTTTTATAGAATCGCTTCAAAAAGTCTAAAGATGAGCGTGTAAGGTGTCTGACACCATAATCAGTTTTTGGCCAAGAGTTTTTTTTGCAAACCACTGTATATTGAATCAAAAACTCATATAATTTTCTAATCAAGATAACTTTGTATTTTGAATATATTGTGTTTCTGTTTTCTAATATTTAAAAGACGAGATATGACACTAATGTTAAGAAAATACTAACGAAAATTTCTCATTATCTTTTCTTTATTACTCTAAATAAACAATTTTATATTCTCTCACTATACGACATCAATACACAGATGACAATGAATTCATTCGATGGAAATGTTGTATGAGTCAATCCTTAATGTTTTGTTTGAAATTGCAAATGTAATTATGTTGTCAATTGGTGAATGGTGAACATTTCACGATCGATGATTAGCAAAGAACCACCGATAGTCAATGACAAAATCAAAAGAATTTGATCCTAAACATAAATGAATCTAATAGAACAGAGAAAACCGAAGAGAAATGACGTCTGAGAATGAATCTATTAAATTTATTACTACGAATCATACCGATGCAAATCAACGAACTCATAGATCGATAGAAAACTGAGATTCAGATACTTCTACATAGGAATTTAATAATATCTGTCCAACATAGTCGATATATACGTATTGTGAATGACGATAAAAGTATTATCGTTCATATAAATTTTCCTTAAATGCATTAGCTTATCTTTCTCGAGTTGCAGCGTGAATATATAATGTACAGTGTGCGACAGGTGTTAATATTGCTGTTTCTGAAAAGACGATCCACATCCCATTCGAACTAGAATAGAATAAACCCAAATTTTTGATGTGATGAATAACTTTTAATCATTCATAAATAGTATTCTGCTGAACTGGTGGATAAGAATAATTGATAAATTGTCATGTAACAATTTACAAACGAAGTCTGAACAGATTGATCGTGAACCGTTTACAGAGTGCTTACATATTATTTACTCGAGGGTAGATTAAGTGAATGATGTCAGGGTCTTTAGTTTTATATTAAGACCACTGTCCCCTTCAAAAATCGATTTTTTTAAAAAAAGTTCAATTTTCGAGATAAACATATGGGTGTTACCTCTAAGGTGTCTAGTTTTAAAATTCATGCAAGTCACCTCTAATTTCGAAAGGTTTCTTTAGAATAATCGATGAACTTCTAAAGCTTTCCAGCAAAAAAACATGGTACTTAAGACTATAGAGAACTTATAGGCCCACTTGTTTTTATCGTTCGTAATGACAAACAATGGCACGCCGTACTGTTGTACGTCTACTCGATGAGACATCTGATGGCCTTTTTAATTGATATACAATATAACTATGTTTCTCTCTGATGTATGAAGATGATTCAACAAAATATTCAAAGAAAAAAAAAATATTCGCGTGTTTTTCTCAAAACTGAGAAACTCCGAACAAATTGTTTTTCACTATAGTTCGTTCCATCGAACTGTGGTTGTTTTTATTCGATAGATTGATGAATCCTCTTTCGAATGAGGGAAATGGAATTTGTATTCGACTCTTAATATTGAAAAAACCAATGGTTTTCTAGAAAAGCTTGGCTAGAGGTTTTAGAAATTTAAGGTTTCGAGAGTTGTAAAAATGAAATAAAATTAAAATTAAAAAAAATCCTTTTCCTCATCCGAAGCAGCAAGGAGTTCTCTTCCAAGTGAGACCATTCCAGGCGCTGTAGCTTGAAGTGTATTGAAAAATTCCTTGTTCTCATGAAAGTCCTACTTTGTCCATTGATTGTTCGAAATCTTTCAAATGGTAAGATTTAGACCCCTAAAAACGTTTCTATATATGTACAACTATGAGCCGAACATTCTTATAAAGTTTCGTGAAATTTCCATGTACTATAACGAAAATCGATTTTCGAGGGGAAGGGACGGCCTTAATAAGACACTCATAGTATCGTTCATCAAGATTATCTATAGCAACTTGAATAGCACAAAATTTAGCTTATTTCGCGCTCGCACTTAAACCTACATTATATTGAGTATACATATGAGAAAAATGGACTCTTTTCCTCTTGAAAAAATTTAATGAACGCCATTGCGTTTATTAGAGACATTGTTTTTTTTTCAATATTTTACATTTTCGACATTTTTCCTTTTATTCAAACTATGACACACCTTTTAAAGACATGTCAGTCTCTATTGCTATCGTGAAATAAGTTCAAAGAATAGTAGCTACTAGGTATACAACAAAAACAAAACTCTATGATTTGAGTATTGATTTTATTATGGTTTTAGTATCGGAGTAATGGTTTTGATATAGTTTTAATATTTGATGATTTTGGTGTTGATTAGAAACACTAATCTCCAAAGAATAAATCTGTAATGCATTTCTATAAACTTTATTATATATGTTCCCTCAAAATAAGTTTAGGATGTAGTATTATATATCAATTAAAAGTAAATCTTTTCTAGAAACCATAAATTTAAAATGATCATAACGTTTTTACGAAAATTGTTAATAATTTAATCTTCACTGTATGAGCTAGAGATCTATTTGCAACAAATTCAGGACGAGAGCGGGTAGATGTTTCTTCTTTACTCTCATTCTCCACTTCACTCTCAAATAGAAGTGTTTGAAACATGTTTAATAGTTTTCTTTTTCTTTCTTCATTGTAAACACGCTTTTATGTTGCACCCAGAGACAAATTCAATGAGAGTCGCGCCCGTTAGTATGTTTAGCAAATAGCTAAATATAGAAAAGACGAGAAAGAAAAGTAGAATGAAAGGATAATGAAAGAAGCGGAAGATAGATAGATATGTTAGATAATTTGATCTGATGTTTTCAAAACAGCTCATGACTACTACGTAGGCATGTCGTCTTAGTAAGTCGATAGAAATTTGTTCATGTAGCTTTTCAAGACATATCTTTTGACGAAAGAATTCAGATTGTCTCATTAGTCTAGGTAGAGACAGTGGCAAAATAAATGATGTTGCCAATATTTTGAAACATCCGGTATAATGATTCAGTAAGACGAATGTCTAGTTGAAACAACGTTGAAGCTACTATAAAAGAACTTTGATTTTCTATAAAATCACAATTTATGTTTTTATTTATATTGTAGTAGACTAGAAGATTTTTGGTGAGAAACAGTTCATCTCTTATCTCCAATTCTCTGTAAAGTAAATGGCGCACTTGAATAGATGTTTAGTAACTGCATTATTATGTCTGCAAATGACAATTTCATTTCATATTGAATTTATTACCTCTTCACCATGAGATCACTTAAATATCCATGAAGAGTCTTTAGAAATATATGTGTTGCTTCGAAAGATAAAAGAGAAGATAGTATCATTTTTTTTCCAGAAAAAACACAGTTTGATTAATTATTACAATGACAGATCGCATCGCTCGTAATCCGCTTTCTTTTTTTTCTCACAGTAGTCATTTGCATTTGGTCTTTGTATCGACGTAGTAACGATAGAAGCAATTATTTTGACTTTCTCTCACATATTCCTAAGTTCGAAGTCATGGCATCGTACAATAATTCATTCGACATTATTGATATCTTCTACGATATTCCTTCATTGGAAACACCGATCTCACGTACAATTAAATTCAGTATCTTACTCATTCTTCAATTGATATCGATTTACTGCTCACTCTTCCTCTTAATTCATTTTATTACGAAACCAACACTTCGTCGCGCTCTGCATAATCATACAATCATTGCTCTAATTATTGTGAGCTTCTTTCAAATTATTTCTGATCTACCAATGACACTGGAGTATTTGCGAATAGGTCGAGCACCATCATCGACTTTCTGTTTGATATGGAATTTTTTTGCGCTGTCTAACTATGCTGTTGGTGTATGGGTAATGACTTGGGCTTCACTTGAACGTCATTTATTGATCTTTTACTCTCATCTCATTGGTACAATTCGTAATAAAATTCTTTTTCATCATATACCATTATTTACCTCCTTAGGTATTCCTTGGATCTACTATCTAATTCTTATTTTCTTTTATCCATGTACAAATACTTTTTATCAATCGTTCCTTTTTTGTGGTTGGTGTTGTTATGTGTATAATGATCAATTAGTATTCTTTAACTGGTTGGCATTTGGTGTTATTCCAACATGTTCTATCGCTCTTCTTAGTCTATGGTTGATTATCCGTGTCGTAGCACAAAAGCGACGTGTGCAACAACAGATCAACTGGCGGCAACATCGTCGTATGATCATTCAACTACTTAGTATTTCTTGTCTCTACCTATTTTTCGATGCTCCAACGATTATCATTGGACTAATTCGATTGAAAGTGCCGACATTTGCCATGGATATACAAATGTTGTACTTATATTATATTGTATATTTCTTGCCTTTATTCGTACCATTTGTTTGTCTTAGCACTTTTCATGAATTATGGCCCAAAATGTGTCCAATGATTCATCCATCGGTGCTATTCACGCGTACTCGTACGATGAGACGCGATGACAAAGCAAACACAATGTAACATTCAAATAAATGAAGTATTTAAACATGAACTCTCTCGTCATTTTATCTGAAATCAACAAAGCGTGAATAATCTTTTTTTTACTGCGTTCATGATGATTACGTCTGAATTTATGTTGTTTGCCAATTAAACACACTATCTTTTTCCTTGTGAATAAGTGAATGATGTTGAATCTTTCTTCGATCTTTTACTAACAATAAAGATGTAAAAAAAGCTACTCAATAATCAACTTTCGCTCTTCATTGTTAAATGATGAACGTTTCGAAACAAACATTTATTTCATACAAGTAATCGATCTTGAGGGTGTAGGTGGCTGGAGCTGCTTGGGTATGAGTTACAGTGTTTGTATGTGTCTAGATATTCCTTTCATATCTAAGCACATTCATATCCACCCACACACTCACATCAACACACTCTTGTGCAAGGTTCTGTTTTTAGCAAACAACTGTATATGTTGTCTGGAAAAATATCTCATTTTCATCTTTAAATCTCTGTCTCAAAAGTATATCCTGTTAAATAATGAAAAAAAGACTATTTATTATTATGATAACTTCCATCTAGTTAGGTTGCATAACATTCTCAATCAAAGTTTTGCTTGAATTTCATTTGTTTCTGCAGTCTTCAGTTAATCGTAATTAGAATAGATTTCATATTTACCTATATCAAATATAAAATGTTTCGAAATTCGTATAGCTTTACTAAGAATAAAACTTAACTTAAGAACTTTTTTGAAAGAAAAGAGATCTTCTTGATATAGATGCACAACTTAGAAACTTGAATATCTGATTGCCTATGAATTTTCCCATGATGAAATCTGAATGCACGATGATAAAACCTGATAATGTAAGAGTTCTTTTATTAACAAAACGAAGGACACACTCATGTAGTGTTGCTTATCGTATATTATCAATCTTCTTTCATTTTTTTGTTTAAAGTAGATACTCATATGGCCACAGCAGCTAACAAAAGTTCTTGTCTTAAATGTAAAAACCAAAAGAAAAACTTTGAAATGTGATGGATGTTCATAAGATTTTTGTCTCAATCACATCACTGAACATCATATTGAATTGAGACAACAATTAGATAAAATTGAAGATTATTCTGATGAGTTCAAAATTGAAATTAAAGGACAACAAACCGAGCCACAAAAAAAATCAGCAATTCATGAAACAAATTGATGAATGGAAACATGAATCGATCTAAAAGATTCGACAAGTAGCAAATGACGTTCTCGTTGTGAACTCTCATCGCGCGTCATCAGATTTGTCACTAAAGATATGGGTGTGGTTATGAAGATAACACCAATACGCACACCACATCCAAACAAGACTACATGATTAAATATATTGCTTGATGCTGCATATATTTAAATGCAACGAAAGAAAATAAGTAAAGCAGCTTCGTAGCTTGATGAAAAAGAACATCAAAGCAATTGATACACATTGAAGTTCTTTTCTCAATATTGAGTCATCTACAGAAACAAGAAAGACAATAGTATGTATGATGTAATTATCTTTTCTGGTCGCTTCCTATAAGGAGGAATTTCATAAAGACATGAGTGATAATGACCATCACTATCCTAGATTGTAATCAATCATTACAATGTGAAACTCATTCAAGGAGCATATTCTCACAAAATCGGTATTCTGAATCAATTTTTTTCCACAATTTGTATGGATCAAAACTGGTGAAAATGGAAAAATTATTCAAATAAATTATCAGAACAATTCTTTGAAATACAGTTGAATATCTGATTTTCTTGTATTGAAATTTATTTTTTACATCAGTCCCGAACAATCAATATTTGACTGAATTTAATCAAAAACCACCATACGACTAATTCTAAACAAGACATACAGACTTGATCGTAGCAAAAACCATTCTTACAGTAGTATATCGGTTTTGGTGAAGTATCTAAAAACATCATATTCTTTAGTATGGATGTGGGTGGGGTGGCTGGGTGTGGGTGGATGGAATGTAGGTAGAAATGTATTCCCACCCACACCCACACATCCTACTTCCATAAAAGAGATCTATCGGAATATTTAGTGAAACCATAGTTATCTGTTGTTATTATTTTTGCTTTTTTTTATTTGATTTAATTGTTTTTAAAAAAAAGTACTTTTTATGACAATATTTCTAGTTGTTCTATTCATCGAATATAAAAATAAAATCGTGGATAACTTCTAAATCGATTTTAGTAGGTTAAGTTCAATCTGTTGGGAAATAAAATGACTGTTAGTTTTTGCAATATTTGATGGCTATATTCAAATGAAAGCTGTATGTTACTTGAATAATCAGAAAGAGGAAAATCTTGACTACACAATAACTCTCAAAAAATTAATTTTATTCAGTGACTTTTCCGTTTTTCTCTAGAAAATTCTATATCGATAACAGTCTAAAGACTTAATCGTATGTTCGGTAGATGACATAGACAGTAAACAGTTTTTTTTAAAATCTGTTGAATAGAAGCTGATATGTATGAGTGTTCTACTGTTGTGGATCCAACAGTACAGTACGAGCACAATTCACCTATGTTCAACATGATTCAACAAATTACACAATAGTTATTCTTATATAATATAGCATAGAAATAGAAAAATACTATTATTCGTTAGGTCATATTCATTTATACAATCGATATAAACAATTGGTGAAAAAAAAAGTTCGATTATCCTGTTTTATTTTCATACAAAGATGGAATATTTTGAAATAATTCAATTGCGAAAATGCATGAAACTTTCTTGAAAAATAGATTATTCATAAATTAGATAGAGAACTTGAATTGAAAAAGTCCATATACATTTTTGTTTAGCAGCTCACGATACATTGAATG
>CAJNOL010000733.1:49324-93015 GCA_905250125.1 Rotaria sordida
GTGTGGGTGCTGATGTTCTATTTTCTAGCTACACTCACACCCACCACGGTGAAGATTATCTTTTTATCCATATGAAAATAAAAATAATATCTATTATTGTATATCCTATAAAATGATTTTTCATTTTATTAACAATTTATACAGCGGGATTTGAACTTGCATTTCTCTTAATAATATTTAATGCAAAATTCAAGTATTATAAAACCCAGAGTTAACCCAATGGGTTACCCAATGGGTAGGGTTAAGCTGCTCAACCCAACCCTGTAACCCATGGGTTAATAAAAAAAAAAATAGTTGAACTGATTTCCACCCAATCAACTACCGGCTATGGGTTGGGTTACCCATGGGTTAAAAAAAAAAACAAAAAACGGCAACTCTGCTACGGGTGCTGTGATTGGTTGAAGCTGTTTCTGAAGCGTCGTTGCTTTTTCGTAGACAGTGATCCTTTTGATTTGGTATTGGAAAAGATGAACCCTGTGAGTTATATAAAATTTCGTGTTGCCGATATGGGGTGTGGGTGTGGGTGTGTGGATGCGGATGTGGTGTGGGTGTGAGATGTGCGGGTGTGAGTGTGGATGTGTGGGTGTGGGTGTGGGAGTGTGGGTGTGGCGTGTGGGTGTAGCTTTTCTCTTAGTTCACACCCACCCACACCCACACCCACCCCACACCCATACCCCACCCACACTCACACCCACACCCACACCCACCCTCACACCCACACCCACACCCACCCGCCATAAGCACCCTTGCTCAATCGATTTCAGCGATTTGGCTACTATGTTTACAGCAGATAGGCCTAGCACACCTAGAAAAACACCGAAAGTTTCAGCTCAAACAGATGACATGTTCACAAGATATAGATCTCGCAAGTAGGAGGCGGTAGGCCTGGCTTTTAGTAGAGTGTGGGTGTGGATAATAGAACAACAATACCCAAACCCACACTCCCACACCCTTAAACTGCAACTAAAAGATCTGAAACTTTTACAATAAACCATTCTCATTGGGTGGTTATTATACATAAAGTTTCAGCTCAAAATTCGAACATTAATTTCTTTTTAAATTATCTATAGGAAATTGCCGTAGTCTCCCCCCAGGACCATGAAAAGAAATCAATATTCGAATTTCGCACTGAAGGTATGTGTATAGTAAGGACTCAATGGGAATAGTTTATGACAAACGCTTCAGACCTTTTGGTCGCATTTTAGCTGAAATATGACTACGAGAAAAATTAGACATATTCTGTATGCTATCCTATCATATTTCACAAGCATGACTGATTCATCATTTTTCACAGACTAATGCAAATGAGCTGACATCTTTAAATTAGAGCTTTTGTCGACATGGACTTTCATCCGAAGAACTTAAATCAACCATTTCGAAATATTTTACCAATCTTCATATTGAGAATCAGCCTTCAAATTTGATCTTTCGAGTCTTATTTAAAAAAAATTTTGCTACTAGAGATCAACATGCCAATCATTCGAAAACGTCATTCGATGCATTTTGATGTGTTCTTTCAAAGAAGACTACTCTCGGTGTATTCTATTGCACTGATCCGACCAACTTGTCGCACCAACGTAATCGACAGGCTGGTTCGGTCCGATCGGACCTATTTGAACTGGTACCGGGCAGAGATGTCCATCGCGGCGCTGCCGCCGCCGCTACCGCTGCCGCCGTGGTAGTGGCGGCATGGCAGCGGCAGATTTTTTCCAAAAACCATCGCGGCGTGGCAGCGGCGCGGCGGCAGCTTTTTTAGGAAAAAATTTCAAAAATTCATGAATTTGCACAGAATTTGCATGTTCATGTATTCTATACTGTAAGAGTTAACGAATCTGATCGATTAGCGGCATCAGTTCTAGTTCAAACCAGTCACAGCCTTGAAAATCAAAACATTTTTTCGCATACCATCGCGGCAGCGGCGCGGTAGCTTTTTTTTAACAGGCCATCGCGTCGCACGAGCGGCGCGGCAGCTCTGTTCGATTTTGGCCGCGGCGTGGCAGCGGTAGATTTTGAGCCGCGATGGACATCTCTGGTACCGGCGTTCAAAAATCCAGACCGGTTCTATCTCTGCCTGCCGTCTCCTACTTGCGAGATCTATATCTCGTGAACACTTCATCTGTTTGAGCTGAAATTTTAGGTATTTTCCTATGTATGTTAGGCCTATCTACTGCAAAAATATTAACCAAATTGGTGAAATTGATTGAGCAAGAGTGCTCGTGGCCTACATGCAATGTCTTTTAGGATGAGGTTTGAGTATTCGTTTCAATGTATGAGAGAATGTATCAATTCTCTACTAATTCCCGCTTGCACCCTTGTATTATTAACCTGTAATGCAAAATTAATTGACGAAATGCACCCACATGGTCCTCTGTTAAGGAGTTTCATGGAAGGCGAATTTTTACTTTTCTATTACAAAGAACAGGGTCATAGCGACAAATGTTGTACTGGTCATGTTTTCTTGAAGAATTTTGAGACGAAGGAAAAGTGAAACATTAAGTAACTCTAAGAATTTTTCTGCAACTTGTTGACCAAGACACTCATTTTTTAATGATTCAGGTAGCTACAAGAACGTCATTTTTGATCGGGTTGAAAAAGTTATTTTTCAGTCTAATTTTAATACGAATGCATTGTTAATTGTAGAAGATACAAAATAACATGGCTGTTATCACTGCTTTACTGATTTTTCGAAATAAAAACTATTCTATGAAGTATATTCTTGTGTTAAACTGCTATAGTATGACGTGTTTCGAATCAAAAATGTAAAAGAATCGATTTCAGCTATGATTTCTGAAGATGATGGTTAACATTCTTTTCATGTCGATAGTTTTTGATGAAATCATCTCTCCTAAAATGTTGATTTTGTTTCTCAATAAAGAACTGAGAATGGATTTCAAAAAAACCAACAAAGATGATATCGATAGATCTTTTTGTGTACTCAAAAAGTGAGTACACTCTAGAATCGGTCAGTGTGTCCAGCCGTCCGGCCGTTAACACGATAACTTTTGAAGGGAGAGTCCGATCGCGATGAAATTTTCTACACAGTTTAGTCTTAATAATATCTCGGTCGAGTTCGAAGATGAGAATGATTGGCCGAACCATTGCTGAGTTATTGCAAAAATAGTCATTTTTCCCTATGAGAAGATAGACCCTTCTCTGCTTTCATAAAAAACTTTTCCTATCATAGTTAAATAAAACCCCAACTATTATATACCATTCGATAGAGAATTTCACGAGCTACAAATTGGTATATAAAACATAAGGAAACAAGAAAGCTAACTCGCCTATTGCAAAGTTAATTAATCGGAATTCGGTTCTGTTTTTGTCCACGCTTTATGTGATCCACAATTAGAGCTCTATCTTCCCATCACAGAGATGATAGTTCGAGGTTTTCTAGAATGGAGAACTCGAATCTATGTTCTATTCGCCTCGAAATCCCGTTGGTTGAGCAGTAACCAATAGAAATGAAGTTATAGGAAAACCGACTTTCTTAGGGTAAGTCAAGGCGAAGAGTTCAAATCTGAGTTGTATTCGTCCCCAAATCCTATTGATTGAGCAGTAGCCAATAGAAATCAAGCGTATTATAGAAAAGGTTTGCCAGGATAACTTTGATGTCCAGACATTCTAGGATGACTCATCTGTCCCATTCACTTTTTGAAGTACATATAACTCTCGGATTTAAATTCGAGGTTTCCGCATTTATTATAGACTAGATTTTGATTCTAGTTTTGTGAAAATTTAGGCTGTGTTGCCTAAAATCATCCAGAGATTTAACTTTTTTTTAAACTACGAAAAAGTTATACACACTTTTTTTCGGAGATGTTGGATGTTTAACTCTTCCTCTCTTTCAGGTTTTTTCAAGAAAATATGACTGATATAAAATCTGTGACTGACGTATTTCGCTTTCTAACGAATAAGCAGCTTACTTGTTAAGAGATTTCGGGATTTACTTTTTCATTATGGGTTTCTTCGTTGAAATTAAAAGAGTGCGAACATGCGCAACTTTTTAGAAAATACAATTGCATTCTGATGTATTTGAAAACCTAGTATTGAAAAAATCTAGAAAATAAATTTAGATTCTAGAAATCAGTATCGCTTTTTGGAAAAATGTTTGAACAATGACTATTATGGGTCACTGTATAGGCATTTGTATAAGTCAGTTGCCATTTTTATCCATTCTTATTTTCCTTCAGAAGATGTTATAACTAGTTAACCGAATATATTTTAATAGGTCATGCCAGTGAATCTTCTTGTGTAAACAATCATCTATTATCGATTTATTTTTCATAGCAAACAAAAACGTTAGAAATAGAGTTTTCTGAATACAAAAATTGATATTTGTAACTTTTCTTTCGAACTATATGTTGATCTTTACATAGTATTTTAGTTTGAACTTTTCATTATACTTATCGCCTTTGTCTAATTAAAATATTTTAAAACTATTTAATATTTTTTTATTAAGATTTCTTCTCTCGGTTAGTTGAAGTCTATTCGAATAGAATTTTCTATTACATATGTTTTAGCTTAAATTTCTATTCTAACATTTTCTTTTCAATGATGCTTTGTAGTATATTTTTGTCTTTGCTTTTTTATTTTTGTTTCATACACTGAAAAAAAATATGGTATGATACCGAACAAAACGAGTGTCATGGACTAAAAAAGGTTTCGTAAAAAACATTGGGCGCCTTAAAATAGTTCGGATTCACCCGGCATACCTTTCCAAGTGTTTCGTTGTTCTCTCTACGAAACCTAATAAGGTTTAGAGAATTGTAACGAATTCGAAACCTTTTTAAGTTTCAAACTATGTATGAAATCTTGTTTTAGTCCATGACACTCTTTTTGGTTCGGTATCATACCATTTTTTTTCCGTGTAAAGGCGCTTCTTTTTGTAATAAAAGAAACTTCGTTATAAAAACGAAAAATATATTCAATTTGAAAATTCTATAAAAACTCACATAATATTCACTTTTGGTTTTCTGGTTAAAAATTCGAATTTTTTATTTCTTTCTTCTGCAATGTTGTATTCTTAAGAAAGCAGAAGTTCGTCTACATAAAATGAATAGACAATAAGAATACAAAGAATACAAAAATATGCGTCTCTGCAGTGTTAGAAAGTTTTCTTACCTAGTTGTGTTTTATTGATTGAGTTCTAGATTGGTGCTGTTAATGATATTTTTTGTTTGTCATCTTTATATCGTTTTCATTTGAATTCATGCGTATAACAATAATTACTATTGCATGTTCTCAGAACAGAAAATTGATATTTCACAACGAGTCTATTAAAATGTTATATTTATGCGTTAGAAAAGCAATTAAACACCACTTCTCATATTCTTGCATTTCAAGTCTACGATGCAAAAAAGCATATTATACTCGAAGATAAAATAGACAAAAAAACAAATAGATGTTCCATTAATCCTACCATTAATAAAGACGCATTCACAAAAAGAATTTTCAGATTAATTCTTTTCATCTTTTAATTTTTATACAACCTTTCCAATTTTTAAATCTCACTATAGTCATGCACATTTAGATTTTTGAAATATATTACATGGAGTTTCAATTTAAATGTATGTTGCTTATAGAATATGTATATTTGAGCTTTCATTATAGCTTTGGCAGGAATACAGGTGCAAGAACCATTTAATACAATATTCTCACTCACTCTAACATTGACAATTAAATCCTTGTTGTTGTTATAGCCTATTAGAACTCACTTTCTAATTATTAACAACAGTATGAATAGAAAGCATTTGAAAATTTCTTGGACTTTCTATTCATTTCACGTCTGTCTCAACAGTTATTAATGGCCAAATTTTCAAACAAAATCTATCTTAATCGAATGCTTATTATCTCGTGATAGTCGAAGGTAAAATTTATTCAATTAATGAATAGCTTCAACTTCCACATAACTGTAACAATTATTCAACTTTGCAACGAGTAGTAAATTGGAAATTTTTAAAAAAGTCATTTTCAATTAAAAATTGTTTTTCTTGCTGTGATAAACAAATGCCTGAACAACTTTCATTATACACATAAATATGTGATGATTAGACAATTTTGTAACACCTACAAAGTTGGAAGTTTCTAAAAAGTCATTTTCAATTAAACACTACTTTTCTTTGCTATGATAAACAAGCATGAAATAACCAATTTATGAAAAAATTTAAAATTATATGTTAGTGAGTAATAGCTAGTCACTCACGCACCCCGTAGAGTAAAAGTTACAGTAAAATAATATCGGTTAGATATGCATTATTAAACGAAGAAATTTGGTGAATTCGAAATACTATATCTTTTTTACATTAAGCCTAGTCTAATCTCTCTTAGGTCTATTGACGTATATATTGCATTCGAAATAGTATTCTATATTGATAAGCATGTTTATTTAAGTTTCTTTAATGAGTAATTTTGGAAATATCAGAGCGATCGTATATTTATAGTTGTTATTTAAAAATAAGATCTCATGGTTGGAATATGCTCGTGCGATATTCGCGTACCTTTTTAGATGTTTTACATTTTTGTGCATCGTAAAATTCTCTTCTTTCTAGATGAATAAAGATTTTATAGTTCTTTGTACAATTATTGTTGCTGTTTATATTTTGATACTAAATATTTTATAAGGTTTGACAGTTAGTAATTATTTGAGTTACATGAGTACCAATTCTTATAGCTATAATACTTATCTATTTCAATAAAATTGTGTGAATGATTATATCTGTTTTTTTTCATCACCTTTTGAAGTTTCATACTTTGGAGCTGAAATAAATAAATAAGTATAAGGTAAAATTAGGCTAAACAGTTTTGCAATAGTTGAATGATTAAAACATTAGCTTAATATAGTAATTTTTCTAGAATGATCTGATGTCTATTCAAATTGTAAACAAAGTGAGTCACTAACACTGTAAAAATAAAATAAATATAATTAAACGAAAATTAAGTTCTTATTGGAAGATAAACATCCGTTCAAATTAACAACGAGATATTAGATAAGCTTGAACAGGGCATGTATTAAATGTCTTCACAATAATTTCGAACTTATATATTTGAACATTTTATATTTATTCCTTACCTTTACACATTTAGAAATATTCAATTTAGTTAACAATTCTTACAATCCAAATGGAGGGTTTCTGATTTGCTAAACTACGATCTAGTCTCTATAGCAGTTTTATTTTCCTTACTCAATACTTTTGGGTATATGAATAAATTTTCCATATAAAATATAGCCAGATTACAATTAGTTTTTGTAATATCTGTTCTTCCTTAATCGAAACGGAACGAAATAATTGGAGTGACCAACTAGTTATCTTTTTCTACTTCCATCATTCTTTTCCTTCCTAACCGGTTCTAAGTAAACTCGTCATAAGACACTTTGCTTTTCTACAACTTTGATTACACTATTTCTTCATATTATGTGATATTTCAAAGAAAATAGGAAAATCAAGTCACGAGTTTATGCGAGGCAATATGCAGAAGTTTAAGTTATCAGTGAATAGCTGTTTTTTTTCGTATATTATAGGAAAACATAGATCTTTGAATTTCTTCAATAAGAATTTTGCAATTAACGGAAGTTCTGTTGTAGACATTCGAGTGAGCTTGCAAAGTACATATGGGACAAATTGCATTGACAACGGAAGAATAATATCATTGACCAAACAGTCACAGAAGATAGATAACGTTCAAGAAACGATTTATCAGTTTTGAAAGAAATGTCAAAACAATGAATAGCATTGCATTAACTCTTTTTTTCTTTTTGCTAAATGCATTTGACAATATTCTGATAATGTTGCTTTTTTTTCATAGGTTTTTTTTTTCAGGTCAGCATGAAGGTGATGTAAGTCATTGTACCAGTAAAATTTTTAGCCTTCTATCTTTATTTCTACTTAAGTTTGATGTCAATTTGTTGGACTGCAATCGTACTGATTGCTATCGTTACAGTCATTGTTCTTTCTTTGATACCAATTTACATACCATCAAACCCAGTTTCCTTTTCTGGTTGGTAATTCAACGTTCACTAAATTGTTATTTTAATCTTTTAAATTTAGGAAAAACATCATTCACGATGATTTATACCATTAGCAATGGAACACTTCCAATAGGTTATATAACGACGAGCCAACTCAATAATATCAGTAGCCAGGTCACAAATGAAGATTTTCATCTCAAGGCAATCTTTTAGGTTTATAAATTTTTTAGTTGTTGGATTTGGCAAGTAAAAAAATTGATATTAGTGTCGATTCTGCATTGGTCACGAGAGGAACACAATCGCGCAGGTGATGATTTATCATTATTTAATTACATTAACTATTCTTGATTTATCGTTAATATTAGATCGATCTCTTTCCATCTGACAAACAGTCAACAAACTCTACAACTTTATGGAACGATTCGTACACGCAGTGGATGTACTCAAAAGTGTCTCACTAATTTTCACAGTCAACTTCAAAAAAAACTATGTACTTTACAACTGAAAATGCCGACATAACTATGATGATATCAATTGATACAACAAACTGAATTCCACAGACTAACGACATTAATTTTGTTTTGGTTTCACCGATTGGGTGTGGGTGTGAACGTCTTTCATCAATCGACAACAACACCCACACCCATATCCCTAAATATATTTACTTACAAATCCTATTCCTTTTAAATAGAATTAAACATAAATAACCAAAAAAAAACAAGAATAGGCAACATATAAAAGTGATAGGGAAGGGTGGATTTTTATTTTTGCTTCTTTTGTTAACAAAGCGGGTTAGAAGAAGGATAGGGTACAGGACAGCGTGCAAAAACTCACCCTGTAGACATTTCTGTAATGAAATATATTGATAACTGTTTGTCTTACAACTGGTATTGGATAGGTGTAATTGTTTGATTGTTTGATCATATTAATAGGGTGTGGTTGTTTATATAAGTATGTCTCTTTTTTTAATACGCACACTCACACCCACACCCTTTATTGGATAATGGATTCAACTAATTTATTTACAAACTATATCCTTGAAATACATATCTAATATTGTGAGTAATTTCATTATGTCCTGTCTTACAAGCACATCATTCATTTATTCGAGAAATTTTTAATTCAATAAGGCAAATTAGTATAACAACACGCGTTATTAATCTCTAGATTGTTTCTTTGTTTTTGATTTTCAACTGAATGATTGTAAATGATTTATTTTATAGAGAATATCTTGTATTTTGACTTGTATGTTCAGATGATCGTTGTAATTGCTGAAGATTGAAATCAACTGCGTTGTCTATAGCAGCATTGTATTTGACTGATGATTGTACGCGTAGATTACGCTCAAGTTTATAGTAATACTGTGCTTTTAAACGCCATTTTCTTGGTAATGATAGCATAAACCTAATAGAAGATAAGTTTCGGACAGTACATCATCAGTAGATTTATAATTACCTCTAAGAAGCGATCGTTGAGCTCGTTTTTAAAATGGTGGCGCCTTTATATAATCCTCTTTTACTTGCCAAATTTCACCCATATATAAACAAGTTAAATCTAGACAAAATGGATCACTTTCAAAATGTTTATTTAAGATGTTAAATGTACGTTTGAATTGTTTTCCAGAGATTCGAAAATTTCTTCTTTTCTTATATATAAATCCCATATGAATATGTGCAATAGCTATCTGAATTTGTAGACGTTCTTTTTTATTGATATTATCATTAGTCAATGTTGATGCAAAATGAAGCGCCTTCTTTAAAAAGAATCTAGCGTCAAATAGATCAAATTCGCTCAGAAAATTTTCCCCAATAAGATTGTACAGTTTAACAATCTTATCATTGTCGATAATTTTTAAAATAGATGTATTACGAACGTTCCATTAGATCAAAATATTCAAAGCAGCTTTGAAATATTTACGTGCTTTGGTATATTGTTGTATATGATCATTAACAAAGCCCAATAATGTATATGTTGCGGCCAACATTAGTTTTTCTTTTTCATTGTTAGTCCGTCCAAAATTGTGTGCTTTTATTAAGTATCGTTTAGCTAGCATGAAATCGTTAGTTTTATCTAAAATATTACCAAGACTTTGATATATTTTAGTTAAACACGTCGCATTCGGCACATTCGCTTTTAAATAGTGACGTGGGGTGTGGGTGTGGACGGGTGTGGGTGCGGGTGGGTGGGTGCGGGTGTTGGCGTGGCTGGGTGTGGGTGCAGGTGTGAGTGTGTATGCAGGACAAGAAGAATATCCACACCCACTCCCAAATCCACACCTACTCCCAAATCTACACCCACACACCCACACCCACAGCCACAGTCACACCCTCATCCATCAACACCCACACCCACATCCACACTTCATATCCATACTCCACACCCTCACCCACACTCTTCTCCTTGCGAGAAAATGCATCATAAGAACATTATTGTGTTTTTGTTTCTACTTGTGTAGAAAAGATTGAAACATGAATCATTTCTTACATTTTTCTTTTTCACTCTGGTTGCTGTTTTATTTTCAATATTTGTCTTTCTTGTCGTCTGTTAGTTTTGTACTCATGACACGTACAGCTTTCTTTTTCGACTTCCTACCTGTCGAAATTCTACATATGATTTTCAGCTACTTTTTCGCTCATGAAATTCTATTATCATTTTCAAATACGAGCGATCATATTGATAGTGTATTACTCTCATATGCATCATATCAAATCAATTTTAAATCAATTTCCAAGTCTCATTTTGATCTTGTGTGCCGTCGAATTCGACCAACGCAAGTTATTGCATTAACACTTTCCGATGCTGATGATACACCGGGTCAATCTGCATTATTTTTATCACATTTTTGCATCGAACAATTCAGCCGCCTTCAATCATTAACATTGATTGACATTGAATTCGACTCATTGAAGCCGATCGTGTCGAACCTATATCATCTTCAACGGTTATATTCATTCACATATGATTCGCAGGCTATGAAAACGCATCATCCAAATCAGGTTCTTAATTATTCAAATTGGATTAATCAAGTGCATAGTTACTTCTGGAAAGGTGTTGCTCAGTTAATGCCACAATTGAAACGATTAAATCTTTCCAATTTGAATATTTTGCTAAGAATGCCGCTTCCATGTCTTCATCATTTGAGAATGGGAACAGCAACAATCGATGAGCTTCGAATGATTCTTTCTCAAGTACCAAATCTACACTCGTTGAACATATCTCTTCAAGATGATGCATTATACTATGAATACTTATTACTATCATCTCATTTGAAACTGAAACGACTAACTCTGAAAATTGAAAGTAAGTATAACTATATCAATGAAGTAAGAGTTGAAACATAATGTCAATAATCGATCTTTTGTTTTGGCTACAGGTGCACAAGTTTCGATGAATCAACTCGAACGATTGTTGTTGAAACTAGTGCATCTAACACATCTTGAATTATATGCCACCGGTCACAATGATTTAGCTGATGGAAACCATTGGCTACGTCTGACAAGTAGCCTCACTATGTTTAACTTCAAATTTCATATTCTCGAGACATTGACTGCGGAAATTCTCAAATCTTTTCGTACTTTATTTTGGCTTGTCGAAAAACATTGGTATGTCGCTTACGAGGAACGTTATTTATTCACAATACCTTATTATGCTCCTGTGAACGTCAATGCTGATCAAATTCGAAGAAATGTACCGTGGATGACGTCTGATACAAGAATGTTCTACCAGCAAGTAACGGAAATCGATCTGGTGTCATCATTGTCTTATAATTTATTCTGTGTTCGTTTTGATTCCTTTTTCTCACATATGTATGATTCTCAAGAATTACTAGAAATCATTGCAACGAAAATCGATCTCTGTCAAATACGACAAATGACTTTGTGTTCATTAAGAGATATACAATCATTAAAACCGTACTTTCCTAGAATGTCTCGTCTCCATAAATTGTATATTCAGCAACAAATTGAAATACATTTGATTGACTCATTCCGAGATTATCGAATCAAACAGATTCGAACACTTAAAATTGAGCTCTCCACTGAAAAGCTGAGTTATATAATCGAAATATTGTTACGTATTTTTCCCAATGTGAAACATTTAAGTGTTTCATCCATCTGTTCGAAAATGGATATGATTCGTTTCATTGATGGATTCAAACATTTGTCCGATGCATCATTTACGATTGATTCAAAGTTCGGCAATATCGAACAGTGTTGGTATCATAAACCAGAACTATTGTTGTATGGTTCTCGGCGTTTGGCCAAAAACACTTACACATGTCGATTGAATCGGCTTATTGATAGGCAATGGCCTATCACTGTACATGTTTGGATTGGAAAGCAAGTAAGTTTCATTTCTACAAAACAATAATATCTGACATCATCTGCTTTTATACTATGATTTAGCCACAACGATCATTTTGGACTATTCATTGGCCACCACGGCGAGGATATTTTTGGTATCGATCAATGTATATTTTTTTCCAACATCCTCAAGCCACATTTATGAACTATACGTACATGACAAACATTCTTCTATCAGTTGCTATGCCTGCTGTCTCTCTGGTCTTAGGAAACATCATCCACGTTTTGGATTCACCATTATATAATGTTTGTATCATCTGTGTAACGTTTTACATTTTGAGTGGTATTACTATTTATTATCTTCAATCCCGAATGAAAAATCTTAAATTAATCCTAGTATTCATTTATCTAGTAACAAATATAGTTGAAATATTTCCTTTTATGCAACGTCTTTTCTACTATTGCCTACGACGAATTATTTAATTTGATTGTAATTTTTATTTTTTTTTTGAGAAGATTTCTTTTCTAACTTACAATAAACAGTCTTGAAGGATATTTAATTTGCTAATACCGAGGCGAACCCCTCTCTAATAATCATGTCACCGAGTCATGGTAGTTGTTTGCTCTAAATATTTGTCGATTATAATGAACCTATGAAAAAAAAAGAATCTACAAAAACCTTTGTTTAAGAGTGTTTTCTTATTAATTCATGTGTTTCCGATAGACTTTAAACGAATTTACTCAAACGATTAGAAGTACATTTAGTTATCATTAAAAATGGCAAACAAATCGTTTAAGAGGGTATTCCATACGACAATGTTGCTGATATAAAAACGCATTTTTTTTCCTATAAACGCCTTTTTTACATTCAGTGTGGATATGAAGGATATCCAAGAGAGTAAACGCAGATTGAATGTCGGCTGCATCTATGCGGCAACTTTAGCACATGTATAGCACTTCTCCAACATCTTGCGGTAAAATTTAGTGCGCAATCTAGATACTAAATTGTACTGCAAGATGCCGAAGTATTTGTTCTTGTTTTTTTTAGACAAAAATTTCAGTTATTAATAAATAAATAATTTATGGAATAGCAAAGAAATTTTAGAAATAAACCCTACGAAATAGAATTCAGATATATATAAAAAGAACTGTTGTCGATTTTCTCGAAAATTCAAATTTAAACTATGAATAAACGAAAAAAGATCATTTCTCCTTTCAGTAAAAAAGTACCAGGTCATCAAAGCCATTCAGAAACTAACTGAGCAATCTAAACAATAAACCGTCGAAAGAACCAGTGACGTTAAGGCCATTTTTTCGCCTCCCAATATTTTGTAAAAAGAATTACAGATTCGAAATCAGTATTAATTTCTGAGTAAAATGAGGCATTTTTTTTGGGAAAAAACGATTTTCATTTTTCATGGTTCATTTAACACTTGTAGGGGACCCCAGGATCGTCCAAAGAATCTTTTTCGAAACTTGTTAAATTGACAACCATTAGGCGCAGAATTTGATGCTGATTCTAAATTTCAGGTTGAAATTCGAAAAAAGAGGAATTTTTTTCGATTAAAATCTAGTTTTCTGTGGGATGATGTTAAAGGTCCATTTTCAGCTATCGCCCTTAGGCGACCTAGTAACGTCATTAGAAGGTCTAATATACATTTAGTGATGTGCGCAAATATTTTTCCAACCAAAAATACATTAATAAGGTTGTTTACAGTTGAGTTTTAGATAGTTTTAGTATAAAATACTAGAAAAGACAAAAGAAAACCAGGTTTTAAGCTTCTTTACCTTCATATGGTAGGAAAATGAAATTTCCATCCAATGAGTGGCATATATAGTTCGATGTAGGTTTTGATGCTCTTTCTGAATATGACTTCAAAAAGAAGAAAAACAAAATGCAGAAAATACTAAGAAAAAGAGCACAATAATCATAAAATGGGCAAGTATTTCCTGACTATGATCAACAAAAAATAGTTTTAAGACAAAACTAATAAAATATTCGGAATTAGCATGCAAAACTACATCCTGTAGCATTAATTCTATTTAAAAAAAAATTTCAGAAAAATTCAACGGAGGGAGACCACAAGAAAATTTAGGTAAGAAAAGTACTGAGGGGGAGTAGGGCCCGATTTTTCGATGGAAAAGATTTTTAGTCATAACTCATGCTGCAGGATGTAATTTTGCATGATGATTCCGAATATTTTATTAGTTTCGTCTTAAAACTATTTTTTGTTGGTCATTGTCAGGTAATACTTGCCAATTTTATGACTATTGTGCTCTTTTTCTTAATATTTTCACTTTTTGAGTATTTTCTGCATTTTGTTTTTCTTCTTTTTGAAGTCATATTCAGAAAGAGCATGAAGGGTGTGGGTGAAAAAAGATAATACCCACACCCTTGATTGACAAATATTGTCTATTAGAAGGCTTACAACAAAAAAAAACGCCAGTATTTTCATTTTTACAGAATTCGATCTTTTTTTTTTCAAATGATTTATTCAATGTAATTTTGATTTTAAGTAAAAAAGACAAGATCATTCTCTATAAAATTCTACAATAATGAACTTGATTTAGTCATAGATGCTATTTATAAAATATTTATTATGAAAGAGGGGTGGACCATTTCCCCACTTCATAGAGAAACCGTTCCACTTCTAGAAGAAATCGTTTTACCTCAAATAGTTAAGCAGAAATTCTTTTTTCAACATCAAATTCCCCTTCAATACAAATCAATACTTCACTATATACCAAAAGAAACGGTTATTTTTTCAGAGGAAATCCTTCATCCATATCTCCAGTTTTAAGGAGAAATGGATTTATTCAAAGAGAAATCGATTATTTTATTCTCTCTCTTATATAGGATTTTCTAGCAGATATGGATTTTTTTTCAACAGATATGGTTTAAATAGCAGGTGAAATGCTTCATCCATTTCTCTATTTATAAAGAGAAATGGAATTTATTCGAAGAGAAATAGATTATTTTATTTTGTCTCTTATATAGGATTTTCTAGCAGATATGAATTTTTTCCAGCAGAAATGGTTTAAATAGCAGGTGAAATGCTTCATCCATTTCTCTATTTATAAGGAGGAATGGATTTATTCAAAGAGACATCGATTATTTTATTTTGTCTCTTATATAGGATTTTCTAGCAGATATGGATTTTTTCCATATGAAATGGTTAAAATAGCTGGTGAAATGCTTTAACCGTTTCTCTACTTACAAGAAGAAACGGATAAGAGTCATATAGATAGAGATGGGATTCTTGTTAATTATTATTTAGTCTTTAGTATGATTTTAATTGAAAATTAGTGAAAGTTTTTATTTATCATACAATATAAGATTTATTAGCCTTTTTTCTGAAAGAAAGAAAAATGGAGGAAGAATCTTAAAATATATGTTTATTTATAAATTATCAAAGAATGGTCAACGTCTTTGTTATGGTTGTGAAAATATACACATATGTCTGATGTTTATGTATAGTCTTTGGAAATTTATCTTACATAATGATATTTATGATATGTATATTTTGTAAAAAACGTTTTAACAATTAATTATGTTGACTAAGATATAGATCTTAAAGCTCGTCGTGTGTATGAAGCATTTGCTTTGAATATAATAGTGTTTTATATCTATAACAATTTTTATTAACGAAAAGAAAACATAATAATAAAATCTTAATACAATGATTTTGTCTGATTTGATGGTGGTGTTGGAATCTTTTTTCTAAATTTTTTTTTTAAAGAATATCGTAAACATTTATCTAATATAAATAATAATCAAATGTAATATGAAAAAATGTTTCAAAAGAAAGTTTGTTTACTTAACGATTTTGTAATTGAAGTGCAGTAACAGATAATGAAATCTGTTTATATGACTATTTTTTTTTTCTTTCGTTCTTTCCATTTCTCCTTGTTGAACCATTTCTCTCTGAAAGAAAAACCATTTCCCTTTAAATTCAAGTATAAGCACAATATCATATAATAGATTATATGTATATATATATATTTTTTTTCTTTCTTTCCATTTCTCCTTGTTATGCATGACTTTATGTGGGGTGAAGCATTTCTCCATAAACGGGAACAATTTCCCCAACGACTTCATACTATTGTCCACTGCTATTATGAAAAAGAATAAATCACTGTTCTCAAAATTTGCCTATTAAAACAAGTAAATATTTTTTACAGTATGTTCGAACTGAAAATTTCTTCCTAATAAATAATTCGATATTGAATACAAAACATTCTGTGTGATCCATTTATGGATGGAATCAAAAGTTGTCAATCTTATGGCATATCAGTGAAAGTACGAACAAATGTGTAACATGATCAATAATCAATTGTATTTTTTTTTTGAAATTCAATGTTTGTTTGAAGAAGAAAAACAAATTATTTATAAATGACTGAGAATTCGAGATGGAACTTGCTGAAGAACTATTCACTCTTGCACGTTTTCTGCTATTACAAAATAGGTATTATACTTTGACTTGAATGAATGTATGAGAATTTTATTGATGTTACTTAAATTAAATGATTATTATGAAAAATCCATGTGTTTCAGATAAACAATGACATAGTAAAACAAAAAAAAAGCATTAACCATGAGTTTGTTTTATTTTGTCTTTATTAATGATGATGATGATCTTCGATTTCAAATGGTTCTGATTTAATTTGTCGTATTAAAGGTACTAGAGTAGTAATACAACGTTTTTCTAATTGTTTATTGTATGAAGTTGAATCTAATGATGGATCAATATTTCCTAATGTATCAAGTGTACGAGCCAAAATACGAAATTTGTCCCGTCTTCTTTCATTTTTCTTCATTCTTTGTATTTTATCATTTTCAAAATGATATTTATTATCACCATTGGATGATTTCGATGGTGCTGAAGTGACATTAGCAGTTGCAATTTGATCGATTGTTGATATTGTCTGTTGTCGTTCTGTTAACAGTTTTTTTGTAATGCTAGATTTAACGGCATATAGTTTCTTTGGCTGTTTATTAATATCAGTTCTTAATGGACTTTCTTTGTTTTGATCTAAAAGATAAGATATACAACTAATATCATCAACTATGAATTTTTTAATTATAACGAAAAAAAAAAACAAGAATCAACTTCTTTACCATAAACAACTGTTGTTTCTTCTGTGGATTTTTTTGAAGATATTGTTGATTGAGTTAAAGATGATGGTAAATCAACCACTACTTTCGATGTTTTTTCATTGGTATATTCAATATCAGTTTGACATTGAACATCCTTATATGCTAAAATATTGTTAAAAACTCTTATTGTTTTAGATTTATACTCAAATATTCATGGCATACTTTTAATTCGATTCATGCTAGCACCTGTTGATGGAGAATAACGATTTCCTCGACTGTAATAGAATGAAGCCAATTCATCGAAGAAATCCAATGGGATAGTAATTGATCCTTCCAGTGGATTTGACATATTCATAGAATCTGTTTCTGAATCGCTTGTACTTATGAATCGAAGTCGTGAACTCATTTTCAATGCGTTTCAATTGATGTTTACTAATTACAAAATTTTCAAAAAAAAATTAGAATAATTCTAGATAATCATACGAATATATAATTTATATGATTTCAATATTTTAAAAAGTCAAAACGTAAAACGATCTATTGATTCAATGTTCTATTTTTTAGTTACTATATGAATTGATCATCGTCTCAACCAAAGCGATAATATTCTCGACATAGAACTAATTTATGGGTAAACAGGCTGCATTGACCTTGGTAACGACTAACAAATTCTAAGGCTAACTTTTGAGTATTATGATCTCAATGGCATTTTCGCTTTTTTTTTATCAAGAGTAACAATGACTTCGATCGTTCTTGGAAGTATTATCGTAAAAATCACAAGCATCTAATTCGACCTTGCAATATATTATGTCAAAAGGAAGTGCAACCAAAACTCATGGCACGATTGTCTCATTCACCACTATAGACTCTTTTTATACGAGAACTCATAACCATGGAAAGTGAAATGATGATCAACGTAATTACAAGTTAATTGAAATCCTCAATGCTTGGCGATTATGATCTCAATCATTTCATTTAAGATAATGATAGCAGGATAAATCTTAGTTTTAATTTTTTTTTTTTTTTTGGGAGTCGGTATGAAAGGCAACAGTGGTTCTAATGAGTCTTATTCACATTAACTTATATCCCTCTCTTTTTTTTTCAATCGTTTTGCTAATATTGTTAACAAAATAATTGAAAAAAGAGAAGGATAGATGAATGAAAACAGATGGTTCTTAGCACATATGAGCTAATTGGTAGTCAACAAGCGGAATATGAATAAGAATTATTCGTTTTGACAGTGGTTACGAAGAAACACTGTACAAAAGCGCAGTTTTATTGCTTTAAAGAGTACAATATCGATTCATAACAAGTATTAAGTAAATCGTTCAAGACTCTCATGCTTATCTTACTGGAAAATTGCATATTACTTTAAGAGACTACTTCATATAAACTTACAGTTTATGTAATTTGAAGTAAATGAATAATAATATTAATTAATAATACGATTGCTTGTAGCAAAGGTACGAAGCTGAATTAATATTGAATTGGACTATCGGTGGTTTTGTATTCTAGAAAATAAAAAGTTAATATGTATAATTTCTTAATAGTTCAATATTCTCATATATATATATTATCAATAAAGTTTACATGTCAAGTGATACAGACGATTGATTGTTGGAAAATGAAAATGATGTTACAATTCTATGCCATCACTCACTTTTCGTTTTTTTTTTCTCTTTCTCTATATATGTGTATATATATTGAAGAAATGTAAACTGTCATCAATCATGCAGCATTTTTTGTTTACGTTATATAGAGTAGATACATGAAAACGAACAGAATTAATATGAATCATGTATTTCAAGCACAGAAACAATAATAATCTTTGTTTGATGTTTATAGTTGAATATTCTATAATGAGAATTATTGTGTACAATTCATGTTCAATAAATAAACGATTGTTTAAAATGACCATGATTTCATCAAAAAGGTGAGAGTATCCTTGGAACAAAAAAGGTAGTATATCGATTACATTACATACAAAGTTATCAAAGTGTTAGTTGTTTTGTGAATGCATTTCACTTACATCTACTCCTGCTATCATATTTTCGCTCTTACGCACAAGTATATCATGAGTGAATTATTCATTTCAAGATGATTGAAATCTTCTCATGTTGTTTTTATTGGTTGAAGCTTTCGAATGGAAAAGTGGGAGAGGGAAGTATATGATATTCAATGAAGTATTTCTATATTATTGTCAAGATGTAAGTATGAATGCTGTTGTTTAGAGTTTTGATGACATGCAATTTCCATTATGATTGCGTATCGTCTAAGTATTCTATCACAGAATAAAAAAGAGAACACAATTCGTCAATGAAAGAAACATTTTATTCGATGCTCGAACGTGTTCAACATTTCTCTATGATATTTGTATACACTAGATATCTCGTTGCTTATTTTTTTTTTACAAATGTAAAAAGTTTTTAAAAAATTTTGATTTGATTGACAAAACGAGATAAAAATATGCAGAATCTCAGAGTCTCATATAGAAATTTTTTATTTTGCATTAGACAATGATGATACTAAAATATTGATCATTTTTCGTATTTCGAACTTTTAATATCGATTCCTTATATTCAAATCCATTATACGTCATCCTACGATTCCCCCTCAAAATTCGATTCGTTCATTATTTGACTTTCTTAGCTAATCATTAAAAAAAAATAACAACTTTAAAAGTGTGTCGCGACATATATATTCGATAGATTGAGTTTCTTTTATTTCGTCACACTATATTATCGATTCACATTCAATCGACATTCATCGAAAAGAAAACGAAATTTCGGATTCTTTTAGTAAATTACATCGATGTGCGATCATGATATTTGCCATGTTGAAAAATAACTCTTGAAACAAATCAAAATAAGTAGTAACCTCTAAAAATTAGACACCAATATCTAATTTTTTTAAATTCGAGTCGTCACTACATCAATTAATGAAGTTCAATTTGATTGTATTGATGAAGCAATCGTCACATTTAAACAAATATTTAATGGATAGCAGTATGAGGCAGAAAAGATACAGGAAAAAGTAATTTTATCATTTTCCATTTATATTAATAAGTGGAAAGTTATTGAGATCAAGAAGACAAATGTTGATGATTGAGGCAACTTAGATTATTTAGATTAAAAAATCTTTTTTGCTGCTATGCCAATATCTTCAGAGTAATTCTATGAATGCATTAGTATGCAAGAAACATGGTCAATTTCTTGAGGGTGTGGGGTGTGGATATGGGTAATGAGCAGATATCTACATCCCATATCCACCCTGTAAACCTTTTTTTTCTTTACCATTGACGAATGATAGAGAAAGTAAAAAAAACTTTTCAATATTTTCATCAACTTAAGACGAAGAAAAGAGACTTGTGTTGAAAAAATATTTTAGTAGATAAATCGGAATATTGATCAATATTGTTTTTCGTTCATGTTAACATTAAATAGATCAAACTATATGAAATTATTCGTTGGAGAAGAAATGATTTTTTTCCATTCTGTTTTATTTTTTCTTTCACACAAAACAAAACAATATTAAAATTTTATTGCTCTTATCTCTTATAAAACATCTAAGATGATAAATCAAGATCAAATAAAAACGAATCTATTAAAATCAGTTGGATTTATTATGATCATAATGCATCGAAATTATATTTGTCTTGACATGTACAAAGAGTTATAATCAATTAAATGATTATTAAAAACGAATTTCAACGAAAGGTTTAAAAGTAAAAAAAAAAAAAAACTTTTGCTGAAATTTTGATTCTGTTCTAATAATCAATATTCGTTTTTCACAACGATTTCCTTTGAAGATAAGGGTAAAAAAGACATTTTTCATGTCATTTCGACTAAGTTCTTTGCTTTGTAAAAATTAAAAAAAAAATTTTTATTCGAATTCTTTCAACATAAACAATCGACAACGGGAAAAAAACTTTATTCGTTGTTAAATCAAGTCGATTCTTTTGATTTATTTTTTTGGTTAGATAAAGTTGATGTCTCAGAACATAAAACTCCTCGTTCATCAGATTAAAATAAAGATTGAGAAAAACTTATTTGCTTAGTTATTTAATTTTAATCCAATTTCAATAAACAATTCAATAACATAAAAAATTTCAAAATCTTTTTATCAAAGTAAATGTTTTCTCATCAAAATTTCATCAAATTCATTTCTTCTATGTGGAAATGAACAACAAATATCTAAAACTGAAAATATTCATTTGTTCAACATATTTTATATCATTTAGAAATTAATGAAGAAATATTTATAAAGAGAAGACCTTTTTTTTTCTCTTTATTTTGAATATAATAGAATGTTATCATTTATTTATTTATTATTTAACTTTAAAACCTTAAGAAAATCTATTTTAGTTTCAACTTTTGAAATATATTTTTTTTTCTTTGTAAAATTCAAACAAACTTTTGTTAGAAGTCGACTGAATTGTGATTCGCTTTGTTACAAACTCATATGAATTTGCAAAAATTTCAATTATTGAAGAAATCTTCTAAATATATGAACATTTAAAATCTCAAATTAAATTATTAAAAATCTTTTTCTGTTCATTTAACCATATTATCAAAAAAAAAGAATTTCAATTGATTAGCAAATATTATTTCTATTCCATTATAATTAAATATTCATTTTAATTTCAACAAAAAGATTCCTTTTAATTTGAAGAAATTTCTTCATCTTTTTAAATATTCAATCAAATAAAGTTTTAATCTATTCATAAAACAATTACAAATCTTTTCGAATTTTATTATCATTTTCATTTATTTTTATTTAGTAAAACGAGTTATCTTGTTTCATTTTCTATCAACGAAACATTTTGATTTCTTTCAACATGAAAAAAAAACAATTATTTTCTTTTTTTTTTTTGTTTCGTTAAAGAAACTTCATCATCCTAGTGAAGTAATGGAAGAAAAAGAACATTTTTTCAATCGAATAAAATCGTCATATTCCAATTGCTTTGTCAGTTGATCGAAGAACTTCATTTTCATTCATCGAATATATTAACCCAAATCTTCATTTTCTCTTTTCAAACAATACAAACCAAATGTTTTTCTTCCTTTCTTTTTCTCTTCCAAAAACGTCAAATCCTTTCACAACATTCACTAAACAGAAAAAGTCAAAAGAAGAATCCATTATACAACCTCAATAAAAAAAAAAACAAGCATTAGATTGTAGTTGGGAAATTTTCTTTTAACAAATTTTATTCTTTGAGTTTTTCGAAAACAATTCAAATTGTCTCTTGCCAATATGTAACAAATATCTGATCTTATTTTAGAAATTCATCAAACAGAATACAAGATATTCTTATTCCATCAAACTATTATTAACAAGTCTTCTTTGTTTCATTCGACTTACAAATATTATTTAAAAAGATAAATTTACATTTATTTACATCTGATCAAAAACATTGAATAAAGCAAAAGATTTTCTCCTTTCATTTTCTTCATATTGAGAAAATGAGAAATACATTCAACATTTTCACATCTATCAAAAGAAAAACAATAAAAAGTGCTTTTCACATTTTACAAAATATATATATATTGATTTTTTGTTTCATATCCAATCAAAGATTATGAAAAACAACCAATTGTTTCACTTGAACTAGCTGTCAAACCTCTTGTTCCATTTGTTTCGGATGTTGAACAAATGGTTTGGACAGTCAAACAAAATTGTCAACATCCACATGATCATCTTTCATCTGATAAATCAGCATCTATCATGTTATATACATTAGAATGGACATCTCAAGAATCTTCTTTTTACTTTATCTTAAATAAGACTCTTCGATCACAAGATCGAAAAGAACTATTACCTTGGTTTCTCTATCGTCGTCTTTTTATTTTTGCTCTTTCAAAACTACCATCAACGAAACATCGAATCATTTATCGTGGAATTAAAATGAATCTTAGTGATGAATATCAAAAAGACAAAATATTTGTTTGGTGGACATTTTCATCGTCTACATCATCCATGGAAGTTTTAGAACGATTTCTTGGTCAGAATGGATCTCGAACTATATTTAATATCGAATGTGATTCAGCTAAAGATATTTCTCGACATTCAATGTATCAAAATGAAAATGAAATCTTGATGTATCCAGCAAGACAATTTCAAGTTGTTTCATCATTTAATTCAGGAAATCAGTTGAAAATTATTCATATCAAAGAAATTCAACCACCTTTTCCTCTTATTCATATTCCATCAACATCTTCAACTATTATTAATCCAATCGAAAATATTCAACCATCTTTTTTACGTATTCAAATCTCATCATCATCTTTCACAAATAATTATCAAAATAAAAAACTTCAAGATCTTATCGAACAATGTCAATCACAATCAGAAGTGAATTTAATGGCACTAAACTTGAATGATGAAGATATGAAGATCGTTGTGAAAGAGGCTATTATCAATAAACAGTGCAAGGAACTCTACTTACAATATAACAAAATAACATCAGTAGGAGCCTCAATCATTGCCAATGCATTAAACAATAATGCTACTTTAGAAGATCTGTATCTTACTGACAATCGTTTATGTGATAAAGGTGTTCGTAGTCTAATGACGATACTCTCACTCAACAGTTCTACACTATTGCTTTTGGATCTTCAAGACACTAGTATTACAGATGAAGGTGCAACGTATGTGGCCGAAATACTCAAGACAAATACAAGGCTATGTCGTCTGTTGCTCGGTGATAATGAAATAAGTGATCGGGGAGTTGAACGATTGTCCGAAGCGCTCTCGTATCACAACAACACACTCATATCACTTAATCTAACCAATAACAAACTGATAAGTGAATTGGGTATTGAGAGTCTTGTTAAAATGCTCAAACACAATCAAACACTTATATATCTTTACATCGAAGAATGCGATTTGTCTGAGAAAGGAAAAGATAAACTTCGACAAACTGCACGAATTAAGAAAGGTTTCAAACTTGAAATGTAATTGTAGATATTGAAAAGAGTTTAAATGTTCAATCAGAAGGGTGAATATAATATATTTTTTTAAAATGAATTGAATTAATTAAAGCAAATTATAAAAGAAGTCCTGTTTTTTTTATTGATCACTGATGATTTACAAAGAAAATAAAATTTTTTCAATATGTTTGTTCTATAATGCAAAAAAAAGGAATTCTTTTTCACCAAGAAATTTTTTATTTTCTGAATTTGAATGTTAACCAATGTTATTTTTGTTGTAATTCTAAATCGACCAGATCATAATATGTGCAGTTTTTTGTTCAAAAACAAATCGCACCAGTCACCTCTAAGGCAAATCGATGAATGTCTGGATTGTAAATTGGGCCTTCAGATTATCAATTTTCAATAGGTTGAGGAACCGGCGATCGGTTGCTTTTAGAAGCATTTCGGTAGCTGAAGCTTGCAAACAATGAGGATTTTCGACGCATCGTTCTGAGTTATCTGATGAGTAAAATTCATAGGGGTTTGAGTAGTCAGTGTTTCGATCCTTCAGCTTTTTTTTTTTGATTTCAAAAATTTTTGTGTTTTGTATAATTCCTTTTCCAAGTCGTTAACAGTCAGAAGATTCTAATACATGTCTTTACAATGACAAAGTTTGTATGTAGATCAGATAAACTAAACATGATATTTTAATCTTAGATAAACTATTATTTCGTCATGAGGTTCATCTAACGTTGAAAGTTTTTCTTTAATTTTTTTTTAAACACTACGACTAATTTTTCTGTCAAAAAAAAAAGCGTTAAAAGATTCTTGTCATGAATGTGTAAGAGATCAAATCTGTTTTGTTAAATTTCGTTGTATTAAATAGAAAATACTTGTTTAAACCAAAAATATGAAGATATTCTAATTTATTTGAGTAGAGAAGAAGCAGTTAGGAAATTTCCAAATTAGAATACCTATAAATTTCACTTAGGTAAGTCCATTAAAATTATCATACTTCATCATTCTGGGTGTGGGATATGGCTGTGGATGTTGTTTTTCTCTTCACCCATACCCACACCTACATCCTGCTTCGATTTGAATCTTTCGATGATGACTATAGATGCCTAAGATGTTCTCACTTGTAAGTAATTCTAAAAGACACTTAACCACTATTCTAGAGTTCAAACCGAAGCAGAAATGACAACAGAACAAGCCTTGCAACAAGTTTCGCTTCAACCATATGAGAAATATTTGCATGTTTTTCTACAAATTCTCGCCCTTTTTATAGTTGAAACTTTCAGAACAGATAGATTGACCGTCGATGTATCTGTGGTATAAGTTTGAGATCAAACGACAATAGTATGAAGAATTCATTGGAAAAATTAATTTCTAGTTATAGCAGTACCTGTACTTTTTGTAAAAAGCTTTGTAATGATCTTTTCAATATCATCAAGCACTTTATTACGATACACTCATTTATTTTTAAAAAAACTGATTGTTAGAGTAACATCTATGATCGTAGTAAGATAGACTGATATGAGAATCATGAGATCTGTATAAGTCAATAATGAAGAAAAAGTTTACGGAAATCGTTTCAAAATAAATTGAACAATCTATTTGATTGTATCATAAACATAATGCATCTAATCTAAAATAACGTGCGAAGTGAAGCATAATATTAACTGTCCAATATAAACCTTCAGTTTTATTAATATTAAATGGATCATATAAAGAGATAAATCGAGCAAATTTATAATAATAACGAAAAGGTGTCATATAATATTGTGCTAAATGATGATTGTTAATATTTGCAAAACAACTGGCTAAAACATTGTTTATTAATAAAGTACCTTTCATTGTTAATGGAGCATAATAGCCTTTTTTCATTTCAATAGTTATATTTATCACTGGAGAATACATTAATTTTCCATTAAATAGAACAAATAAACAATCTCCTATTTTAATTTGTTTTGCAAATAAATAATTTTCATTTCCATTTGAATTTATTATTGGAATTAAATGATATTCTGTTAAACTTATTTCATAACCAGAATCTGTTCTTAACGTATAAAATAATGCTAAAATAAAATTATTATATATATATAATTCTTAATAATTATAAATAAAATACCTTGTTTTGAAATTTGTTTATCTAACATCATTATCATTTCTGTTGAAATTATTTTTGACTGATCAATAGTTATTATTTCATCACCGGATTGAAGATTACCAATTTCTTTATATGCACCGTTTGATAATTTAATTAATGAATCACCAGAAAAACATTGAGCTCTTCTGTAGGGTGAATATGAATATGCTCCATGATCTTTAATAAATCAAGTTCTTTTATTTCAGAGAATTTAATTATTTTATAGTGTTGGATCTACCATTTTGGAAAGCGAAGGTCAGATATTTTGTCTGTGGAAGAAATGATTGTAGACAAAAAAAACCAATTCTATTTAAGACTTATTCAGGATACTATTAGCTCGTTTTTTTATTTGTTTTTCAACAGAAAATATTGAAACAAATTTTCTGAAGAGCAAAATAAGCAATCCTTCGCTTGTGAAAATCCATCAGTAGTATTTTAGATAAAATCAGTGTTGAAATAAAATAAAAAAACTTACGTCCTTCATGGTGATGATGATGATGATAATGGTATAACTCGTGGTGTAATGGTAAACTATCAATATTAAATAATATTATAAATCCAATCAATATTATATAGAAAATATTCGTTTTAGAATACATTTTTAATCATAAAAGCAATCAAGAAATTTATTATTAGATACAAAAAAAAAAGACTTTAAAATTATGATTTTATTCAAAATGGCGAGGTTATTCATTTAAAAATAAATATTTTTGTCAATTTTATTTTATATATATTTGACCAGTTTGTCAAATTTACTTTATTTCATCAATAGCAATTTTATTTAAAAGCAAATTACAAAAAAAAAGAGTCTATTTAATTTAGTTTTTCTGTCGTCATTTCTTTAAATGCCTTTTCTTATTTATTTTAAATTAACAAAAACGATTGATTCTTAAAGTAATCAAATACACACTTCATTTGAGGGTAAAAGATTGGAGTGAAGGTGACGATGGAATACGCTACCGCAATACATAAATGTATTTCATAGTGGCTGATAAAAAAAATGACGAAATAAATTAAAAACAGCGAGAAAACAAGCAATGGTGTAGAAAAGAAAAGAAAAAGTCCCTGTCTTAGTGTGTACCCTAGAAAAATAGAAGCTTTTGTAACAGCTTAACGATCATTCACAGCATCAGTACTCATGGCTTCGATCTTTGCATTGTATCCTTTGGATTTTTGGGGCCAATACAGACTAACGATGGGGATCTCCCTAAGTGCTAATTCCGGATTCGAATAAGAGATAGTTCAGTCAATAGAGTTCAACGGTCTGGTCACGATGCTTCCATAGAGCTTCTTTGTAGAATTTTCAGGTCATGTATAGTCTACAGAACATGGTTTATAAGAATAGGCTGACGACTCAGGCATAGTATACTCCAAGAAATCGAATGGAGATATTTTGAGCTGAAATTTTGCTCACAGATACGCCTATTAGTAAGTAGAATATTCTGAAAATTTCAGCTGAAAAGAATGTTTCCTTCCCTAGATATTAAAGTCCCAAAAATCATCTATATCCCACGAATGATGCTAAAATTTTCTGTTATTCTAGTAAAATGCCCATAATTCTGGGCACAAAGCTTAAGGGGATTTAATCTTTTGGATTTTTTCATACCTCACTGGGGTCTATCTTTTACACAAAGTCCGAACTCAAAAGCGATTGGACAGTTGAAAACGTTCCCTCGTTAGCAGGTCGATAGAAATTTGTTCATGTAACTTTTCAAGACATATCTTTTGGCGAAAGAATTCATATTGTCTCATTAGTGTACGTAGAGACAGTGGCAAAATAAATGATGTTGCCAATATTTTGAAACATCCGGTATAATGATTCAGTAAGACGAATGCCTAGTTGAAACAACGTTGAAACTACTATAAAAGATCTTTGATTTTCTATAAAATCACAATTTATGTTTTTATTTATATTGTAGTAAACTAGAAGATTTTTGGTGAGAAACAGTTCATCTCTTGTCTTCAATTCTCTGTAAAGTAAAGGGCGCACTTGAATAGATGTTTAGTAACTGCATTAATATGTCTGCAAATGACAATTTCATTTCATATTGAATTTATTACCTCTTCACCATGAGATCAATTAAATATCCATGAAGAATTTTTAGAAACACGCGCGTTGCTTCGAAAGATAAAAGAGAAAACAGTGTCATCCTTGTTCCAGAAAAAACACAGTTTAATTAATTATTACAATGACAGATCACATCGCTCGTAATCAACTTTCTGTTTTTTTCTCACAGTAGTCATTTGCATTCGGTTTTTGCATCGACGTAGTAACGATAGAAGCAATTATCTTAACTTTCTCTCACATATTCCTAAGTTCGAAGCCATGGCATCATACAATAATTCATTCAACATTGTTGATATCTCCTACGATATTCCTTCATTGGAAACACCGATTTCACGCACTCTTAAATTCAGTATCTTACTCATTTTTCAATTAATATCTATTTGCTGCTCACTCTTCTTCTTGTTTCATTTAATTACGAAACCAACACTTCGTCGCGCTCTGCATAATCATACAATCATTGCTCTAATTATTGTGAGCTTCTTTCAAATTATTTCTGATCTACCAATGACATTGGAATATTTGCGAATAGGTCGAGCACCATCATCGACTTTCTGTTTGATGTGGAATTTTTTTGCGCTTTCTAACTATGCTGTTGGTATATGGGTAATGACTTGGGCTTCATTTGAGCGTCATTTATTGATCTTTTACTCTCATCTCATTGGTACAATTCGTAATAAGATTCTTTTTCATCATATACCATTATTTACCTCCTTAGGTATTCCTTGGATCTACTATCTAATTCTTATTTTCTTTTATCCATGTACAAATACTTTTTATCAATCGTTCCTTTTTTGTGGTTGGTGTTGTTATGTGTATAATGATCAATTAGTATTCTTTAACTGGCTGGCATTTGGTGTTATTCCAACATGTTCTATCGCTCTTCTTAGTCTATGGTTGATTATCCGTGTCGTAGCACAAAAGCGACGTGTGCAACAACAGATCAACTGGCGGCAACATCGTCGTATGGTCATTCAACTACTTAGTATTTCTTGTCTCTACCTATTTTTCGATGCTCCAACGATTATCATTGGACTAATTCGATTGAAAGTGCCGACATTTGCCATGGATATTCAAATGTTGTACTTATATTATATTGTATATTTCTTGCCTTTATTCGTACCATTTGTTTGTCTTAGGACTTTTCATGAATTATGGCCCAAAATGCGTCCAAGGATTCATCCATTGGTACTATTCACGCGTACTCGTACGACGAGGCGCGATGACAAAGCAAACACAATGTAACATTCAAATAAATGAAGTATTTAAACATGAACTCTCTCGTCATTTTATCTGAAATCAACAAAGCGTGAATAATCTTTTTTTTACTGCGTTCATGATGATCACATCTGAATTTATGTTGTTCACCAATTAAACACACTATCTTTTCCCTTGTGAACAAGTGAATGATGTTGAATCTTTCTTCGATCTTTTACTAACAATAAAGATGTAAAAAAAGCTACTCAATAATCAACTTTCGCTCTTCATTGTTAAATGATGAACGTTTCGAAACAAGCATTTATTTCATACAAGTAATCGATCTTGAGGGTGTAGGTGGCTGGAGCTGCTTGGGTATGAGTTATAGTGTTTGTATGTGTCTAGATATTCCTTTCATATCTAAGCACATTCATATCCACCCACAGACTCACATCAACACACCCTTGTGCAAGGCTCTGTTTTTAGCAAACAACTGTATATGTTGTCTGGAAAAATATCTCATTTTCATCTTCAAATGTCTGTCTCAAACGTGTATCCTGCTAAATAATGAAAAAAAAGATTATTAATTATTATGACAACTTCCATCCAGTTAGGTTGCATAACATTCTCAATCAAAGTTTTGCTTGAATTTCATTTGTTTCTGCAGTCTTCAGTTAATCGTAATTAGAATAGATTTCATATCTACCTATATCACATATAAAGTGTTTCGAAATTCGTATAACTTTACTAAGAATAAAACTTAACTTAAGAACTTTTTTGAAAGAAAAGAGATCTTCTTGATGTAGATGCACAACTTAGAAACTTGAATATCTGATTGCCTATGAATTTTCCCATGATGAAATCTGAATGCACGATGATAAAACCTGATAATGTAAGAGTTCTTTTATTAGCAAAACGAAGGACACACTCATGTAGTGTTGCTTATCGTATATTATCAATCTTCTTTCATTTTTTTGTTTAAAGTAGATACTCATATGGCCACAGCAGCTAACAAAAGTTCTTGTCTTAAATGTAAAAACCAAAAGAAAAACTTTGAAATGTGATGGATGTTCATAAGATTTTTGTCTCAATCGCATCACTGAACATCATATTGAATTGAGACAACAATTAGATAAAATTGAAGATTATTTTGATGAGTTCAAAATTGAAATTAAAGGACAACAAGTCGAGCCACAAAAACAGCAATTAATGAAACCAATTGGTCAATGAGAACGTGAATCGATCGAAAAGATTCGACAAGCAATAAATGACGTTTCCGTCATGAACTCTTATCGTGTGTTACTAAATTTGCCACTAACGGTGTGGGTGTGTCTATGACGAGAAGACCAACACTCATACAACATTCAAACAAGATTACATGCTTAAATGTCTTGCTTGATGCTCCATATATTCAAATTAAATGAAAGAAAATGAGTAAAGTAGCTTCATCATTTGATAAAAAAGAACGTCAGAGTAGCTGATACACATTGAAGTTCTTTTTTCAATATTGAGTCATCTGCAAAAACAAGAAAGACAATAGTATGTATGACATAATTATCTTTTCTGGTCGCCCCCTATAAGGAGGAATTTCATAAAAACATGAGTGATAATGACCATCGCTATTCTAGATTGTAACCAGTCATTACAATGTGAAACTCATTCAAGGAGCATATTCTCACAAAATCGGAAATATGAGAGAGAGAGAGAACGCAGATCATTAAAATCAAATTATACGATGAACTCAAAAAAGAAAGCACTATTCTGAATCAATTCTTTTTCACAATTTCTATGCATCAAAACTGGTGAAAATGGAAAAATTATTCAAATAAATTATCAGAACAATTCTTTGAAATACAGTTGAATATATGATTTTCTTATATTGAAATTTAGTTTTCACATCAGTCTCGAGCAATCAATATTTGACTGAATTTGATCAAAAACCGCCATACGACTAATTCTGAACAAGACATGCAGACTTGATCGTAGGAAAACCATGCTTACAGTAGTATGTCGGTTTTGGTGAAGTATCTAAAAATATCAAATTCTTTAGTGTCCACTCAATAGGTCTTGCATCCTCGGCGACGAATATTAAGAGAAATAAATATATGTGGATATCCATCAAACGCTCTCATTCTTACCCACAAAAATAGTGGTGGATAAAAGTCCCACTGTCAAGCGATCTTGTGTGTGTGTCCAACGGGTGGACTGAGAATATTGATTAAATAAGAGGAAAACAAGTAATAGATTGGCTGGCTACAAATAGAATGTTTTGCTTTTCTTTTTAGGTACTCTAATGCTCAAATTGGTTTTGTTTTGTCGTTCTCGTTGTATGTATTTGCCTTATCTTCATTTGTCTATATAGCGCATGTGTTAAAAGTATGTGATAAGAAGTTGCACAACGCGTGGGTAAGAAAAAAAATTGTTTTTTTTATAGGGTTTCAAAGATTAGGAAGGTGTTGTAAGAAAAATGATTCTACAATGCTGTCATAATACGAAAACTGATAGGAAAGAATCTGTGATAACTATTTGACTGGATAAACATATGTTAGCTCAGAATAAAATAGGAAAAATCAGTTGCTTGGAATCTACTCTTTAGAATAGAGTATACATTACAAGAAACAAGAGAGAATAGAAAACATTATACCAAACTCATCATTATATTCAGTTAGAATTGTTTGAACAATACTATTGGATTTAAATCTTATTTGGATCAAAAGTGAATGAGTTGTCCTAGTCGAATATCAACGATTGATGACTTTGCTAGTATACATTTGATTATGATAGAAAATTAACGAGATGATGAATAACGAGTGAAACTGCTCTTGTGTAAAATCACTTTAAGCTTGGAATTGTCGCTACTCAGTAGAACACTCATAACTCGACAAGAAAAGGTCTTAAACTTAAACCAAAATAGATTTTTTCAGTACGCATCAAGGCCTGTCTAACAGGAAAAAGTAATACTATCTTCAACATCATATCATTTTTACCGTCTTTTAGATTGTTATTGAAATATGGCTGAAAGAAAAGCTTTCAATATAATTAAAGCTGTTCCAGGTGTTGGCCAAGTGTATGGTGCTGTGCGAGGTGTTGTCTATACAGCAAAAGGTGACATGCATGAAGCAAAGCATTCTGTCACAGTGGACTTGGCAGATTTGAATCCATTACGAGTACCAAGAAATCTTGCACATGGTATCGCTAGTGCAACGAACGAATTGGATGTAGGCGCTTGGATTGGGAAACGACCCATTGGTAGACAATTTATTGGTCTTAATATCAGTCCTGGTATTGATGGACTTCATTGGTGTATTCAGATTAATGGAGTAATTTATCAATTAGTTCTGGATAAAAATCATGATGTTAAAGTTCTTATAAGTTCGAACAACGAAAGAAATGAATGGTATGAACGTGATTGTAAAGAATATTCATGGTATTTGATCAAGAAAGAACTGCCATATGTTGAAACAGAAGTATTAAGAACTTATGCAAAATCATTTGAAGCTCGTGAATATCAAGCATTAATTGCAACAGGTGATAAAATAAATTGTCAATCCTTTGTTACTCGAATGTTTTCAACAGCTGCGAATATATCAATTGAAAAAGCACGAACTACTATACTTCTTGTCGTACCAAATATTTTATTCTAACAATTTAAAATAGAATAAAATAGAACATATCGGATGTGTGGAGTGTTGATTTGAGTTTGACTGAAAACAATATCCATACACCCTCCGAAAAGGTGATATCGAGAAAAGACTCCACCTTCTAATCATAGTCCGCTCGCGACACCCCTGCATCCACTAGAACAGAGGGAAAATAGTAATAGACTAGAACTTCGATTAATAGAATAAAACGAACACTTTTTCAAAAGTAATGATATATTGATGATTTTAAAAAGAAAACAAAAAGCGGTCATGGGACAACTGATGGAGGTTTTTCTTTGATAAAGATAACCATCAGTCTTCGGACCGCATTTTCTTTCTATTTGTACTTATTATTTAAATAGAATTTTGTTTGAAGTTGTGTAATAACATTTGCAAGAGGAGAAAAAGAATGGCGGTGTCGTCACACCACTGACAAGTAGATGTCGCTGAATTAAGCAATTTGATGTCATTATTAAAAAAAGTAATTTTCGAACAATAAAAAAGTCCGATAGGGATCCGTCGTTGCTTCTTGCTTTTACCTAGGGGCGTAACGAGACCTATGAAGCAGGAGTAGAATTGTTTCCCATTATCCATTCTTGGTTTTATTGATAATATCACCAGTGTTGTTATATTAACTCCAGACAAAGTAAGATCCATATCCATTGATACAGTAGTTATTAATTTAATTGCTTCCGCAGTATCTTTTTTTTATTGCTCTTTATCTTTAGTTTGATTGATTTTATTCTACGAATATCTCTGTATGCACATATTGATTATGATACTCTTGTCATGATTTTGCGTGGGTAGATGATAGTGAAAGCATCTTGCGAGACACAAAGGCAAAGTTCCAGCGTTTTAATGACAGATTCTATCAGATTTCTCCATACTGTAAGATTGCTCAACATCTTTTCATGCTCAAGAACACAGTTTGATAGTTCCTTCTCGTTGCCTATCTAGATTTTCTTGCGATAAGAATAATGACGATTTGTCTCGTTCGCCTGGCGTTCGAATTTTTTGAATGACAATGTTAATCTTGCACTAGAATAACTACTCTCGAAGGCACCGACTCCATGGTAATTGTTTTCTCAGGCGTCGAATCATATTGCATCGAAGCCGAGTTTGTACAATGCAATACGAATTACGAACTGATTACAAGTATTCTGTATTCTTACTGTACATCAAAAAGAGTCTCGAATAGATGAAAAAACTGAGTATATTTATCGATATAAAAAGGGCACACCGTCAATTATTCATACATCAGAATCAGCAGCGATAGATGTAAGCAATATAAGATCTAGTGTCGTCGATATGAAATACAGACGAAAGTCTATGTCGAATCATTTTATTGACGGCGTTTACTTGCAACGAAACATTCTTTCCTGTGGACCTCATTTGCATCAATTTGACTGTCACATTCATTTAATACTACGAGATGCTCCATATATAGAGTCACATTTGACTCGTCCAGGTTTCATTGAACAACAGCGATCCTGTCGAAAGTATTTTCTTTGAACGCATTGCTCAAGCTTTGATGCATCTTCGAACTCTCGAAGTACTCAACTCACTTGAACAACAAGGGAGAACAAGGATGACAACGAGTTATTTCGAGCTTTCTTAGTCTAACTCTGCTCATTTACTATGCAGCTCACATAGACTATGCTAACCAGCTTCTTTGTCGAGCTCGTCTTCCATGCCTGATTCAACTTACAATTCGCAACAAATTATTGCTGGTAATCATCACTCAAGATCAACAACAGGCTCGAGAACAGAGGAGTATGTTGACTATTTACTGAGATGAACTGTTACGTATGAAGAGAAAGGAAATATACCAAAAAGCATTATATTGCAGAAATAACAATATGAACATAAAAAAAAAAGAAATTCTTAGTAAGATTTTAGATATTCGTCTTTCAATAGAGAAACTTTTAAGGACGAACTAGAAGATAAGATTCATTATACCGATGTTATCCTCGTCAATTTATTCAAAGAAATTATGTTTATAACCAATCTCATCCCAAAAGTCGCAATCACTCTTCAAATAATTCTCTCCTATTTGAAGTGGATCTTGAATGTACATGTATTTCTCATTTTCACTTGTTACTCTTGGCCATGGTAGTGGAACTCTCAATGGTTCATTAGGATCTTGACTCTTGCCAAAATTTGTCCAATAGGTAGCCATACTTTGAGATATACGTCGACCGGCATCACTAAAATTTGCCCAAGATGATTCAAAAAGAAAGGGTATTTCATCAGCATGACACGCATGATCACTGCATTCTATCCGATTTCTCAAATTTTCCGTATCGAATGGATAACCAAAGACATAGGAATATGTTGCACCTTTTCGAGCAAAGACTCTAGTCGAGCAAGCAAACACCCATTGTGTAGCAGCACGAGATAGAAGTGATCGTTGGTCACCAGAACCGACCGGCGGATATTTTTTGAGAATTTTGAATGCCTTTTCCTGAAAGATGACCAAGGCTATACCAATATATTCACTAGGCGATATTGGTTTTTTCCATGTTCCATAAATAAAATCTCGACATTCTTCAGTGACTGTACCAATAATCAAAGGTTTCAAAGGAAATGACGTATTGTACACGGTATCTAGAAGTTGACCATGAACAATCACATTGTCAATAACGGGTAACCATGGTTCGAAAAAGAACAGAACATTCAGTGAAGTCAACATGCTATTCACGGCAGTTTGAGCAGCAATGATTTCGTCGGTAGAACGATTTCGAAAACATGCTACATCGTCAGTAGCACAATGCAATTGTTCAGCAAGGAGAACAGTGGGTGTGACATATTCAAGGTATGTTCTACTCAAACAAAATCTTTATTATTATATTTATCTGATCGTTATACCTGAATGGAATTGTCATTGGTGCACTTTGAATAATTGCTCGCTGAAAGAATGACTGCATCTCACTCGTAACATAATGCAGAGCAATAGACTGAGCACCAGCACTTTGACCAAATAATGTAATCTAAAGACAGAATAGTTCAGTATTGTGATGTGTTGAATATCTACTTATTCAAACCTCAGTTGGATCTCCTCCGAATGCATCAATATTGGCTTTAATCCATGCAATAGCCAAACGTTGATCGAGTATGCCATAGTTACCTTTGATATCATTGGGACCATTTCCAGTTGCCAAAAAGCCAAGTACACCTGTTATTTTTAATCATATTATTGTACAATTACTTTAAGATAATTCGACTTCTACCTATTCGATATTGAATTAGTGCAACGATTACATTAGTTGTATTAACTAAACGTTCAGATGCGAAGATCGATTGTGATCCCCAGCCAAACTGGAAGTCACCGCCGTGAATAAAGATCATTACTGGTAGAAGACTCGTATGTGGTGAATCACTAGACAACGGTGTGAATATGTTCAAATACAGACAATCTTCAGACATCTATCGTGCGTACGCATGTGAATCTGTTAAAAAATAAAACCATTCTCGATTATATAAAAAACTTACAATACTTGGAGTGAGAATGGTAGTTATCACACTTGCTGGTTGAGAACAAGCAGGGGGCGGTTGTGTGGCGTTAATCACTTTGGGATCCCATTTAGTGATGGGTACTGGAGACTGCCACCTATACAAAGATATGTATAGTATGTGAAAACAAGTGCTAAGGCTTTGTCTAGAACAACCTCAATGTTCCAATAGGTGGTTGAGCAAATGGAATACCGTAGAAGACACGAGCCAAATCAGTCTGATAACCTAATACATCGCCGTACTGCGTATGAACAATCACATGTTCATTAGCGCAGATATATTGCGCATTAAAAACCAGCATGAAAACAAAGTTTACGAACATTATCATCCTGTCGCACAATGTAAGAGATATGTGTTGGTCTAACAATATGATGAGTATCTCTTTCATGGGTAACTGATAAGGAAGAGATCTATTATCACATGCAATGCATCTTGCCATATTTCTATACAACAAACAGGTTGCAGAGTATGACATTCTGCGAGTGCACTTCGATGATCACTGAAACTCGTCATTTCTTCTTCTATCAGAATCTGATTCGATGATTTGAATGTGATTTCGAATTATATCCCTGGAATATTATCATTTGATGAATATACAATTTCATTTGATTTATACTTTAATATTCACATAAATCTTGGATGTGAGTGTGAGGTGTGGTTGTGGAGTGTGAGTAGGTGTCAGGTGTGAGTATAAGTGTGAATGGAGTGTGGGATGTGAGTGTGAATGTGGTTATGATTGTGGATGTGAGCGTGTGGAATATAGGTATGAGTGTGAGTGGATGTGTGTATGAGTGGATAGGAATGAAGAGCAGCTTACATCCACACCCTATATGTACATACTTGCGTTTAAAACAAGGGAAGTATATATCTATATATTCATATAAATAATTCTCAAGTCTCCTAGTTCCCATACAGAAAAAGGGGTATGTAGGTATATATTCATATGAATAATTCTCCAGACTCTTAAAATCTAATTTCAATTCTAAACCGAGTGTCTTTTTGTGACACTCACATATATTTTTAAAGAAAATACGGAATGTAAGTTTTAAATCGAAGTTTCGCGGCTTCTCTTCCCCTCCTCCCTTCCCCTGATCGCATTACGGACTTTAGCGACCGAGAATAACAGGCGTTAGACTTTCTAGAGGGCGTGGGTATGGGCGCGGATTAATTGTGAAATGTGATCCACACCCACTAACGCATTAGTATAAACTAAGTATTGACACGTCCTGTATATAATTTACATATATGATATAATTCTCAGTGTTGTTTCATTTAAAGTGAGAAAAATAGCTGTGTTAATCATTTTGATCAGATTATAGTATTTTTTTTCTCATTTTAAATCATTTCCTAGAATTTTGGGCCTATTTACCTGCCACACAATCGCCGTAGTATACTCAGAGTATCGAAGTAAACACAAAATTACAGCGTAGTTTAATCGTTAAAAAAGGATTAAAATAATTTTTTTTGTGCAAATATTATAAATTCTTCCTGAGAAAGAGTAAAACAGATAATTAGCCGAAAATGTCAGAAATAATAAATCGGATATAGGTAAATACTGTTCGACAAGTTTATTTCAATTTTAATTATTTATTACAATTTAAATGACGCTTCTTGTCTTCAATGATGATTATTTCGGTGTTTCATAAAAACTATACAAATAAATTAATCATAGATACAGAACATGATGAAAGAAAAATAGAAGATGCTATACATTTATTTGAGTCTAATTTCGCAGTGGTACAGAAAACAAGACGATTATAATATCGGTGAGGCAGGTGCGATTCTTTTCACATCACTATGAAATAAGACTACAAGAAATATACAGCATGTTCCATTTTCTTCTTGTTTCATGATTAATTTATTTGTACAACTTTTATGAAACACGGAAAAAAATCATCTTCGAAGACAAGAAATATCACTTAAATTGTAATAAATAATTAGAATTGAAATAAATTTGTCGAGCAGTATTTAACTATCTCCAATTTATCGGTAATTTTACTACCAACAAAATAGGTCAAAAATAATGCAAAAAAATGATTTGTGTTGTTAGAATTATTTTCTTTATCTTTTTAAAATTGTTTTTATCTATTCAGAGGTAACCATGTTAATACCGTTTTACCATTTTGTTCCCTGTCCGGGAGGGAACCTTTCGACAATGTACACGTTTGATCGATTGTAGAAAGCAGGAGCTGACGCGAACGGCTTATTAACATGGTCGGCTTCTGTCAATTTTGTTAAACACTATCAAGAGCATGTAGATGCACACGATGGATATTCATCTCTCACGCATTTTTACAATTGTATTCAACCGTGTGTCATATCCATTGTCCATGATATACATTCCAGTGTATTGTTTTAGATTCTCTTTTCTTTTCTTGCGTATCGTTTCATTTTTTATATGCATGGGTCTTTGTTTTTCCTCCTCTTGCATTCTTTTCCTTCGCCTTTGAGTATTGATATACATGTGAGTAGGAGAATATTCGAATGCGACGGATGGGGGAAAGCACGCGTGGAAGAACGATATATTTATATATATCGCATACAGATTGTGTGTGTTTTTTTCGTCTTGATGTGCATGTTTCATTTTTTCTTTGATTGTTTTCATCAACTACTAGAATAAAGATGGAGATAAAAAGGTGTCAGTTTTCGGTTCTGCTCCTAAGAACCCTGGAATGTATAGTAACTTGCCTCAAAATGAAAGAGAAAATATGTTCAAGAAGCCCAGCATGTTCAAAGACGCGTAGAAAAGGGTTGTTAAAAAGATTCCTGTTCCTAAAAATTCGGAAACAGAACCGTAAGAAACAGAGAACCTTGACACCCCTGTTCTAAGTAGATTCTTAATAGGAACTTACGAATCCTAAAAGTTAATAGCTATCTCTTATCCGTTCTCTTGTCATCATTCAAAAGTTTACTTAGAGTCTCCCTAAATTGCCGGTGTTCCACGATTTATGGTTGTGTCGTATCAATTTATTTTAAATAAAATGCCTGATCATCTTTAAAAACTGAAAAAATTCTTCCCAAACCTATTTTTGTTCAAAAGTGATAAACAATTTAGAACAGGAAATTATCTTCCAGAGAACTTCAATGGTTACAATTAACACTAGAAAAACTCGGAGATAATCGAATGATCCATCCGAACAACTTATGTATAGCTGCCTGTGCGAATGCATTTTATCATATCTTGATTCACAAAACTGTACTATACTCATTCAACCATCATTTAACGTGGGAATGTGAGCAGCAAATTTATCTTCTTCATCTTTCGTTTGGCAACCACTTGATTGGGTACATGGACCATTAGTTCCGTTTAAAAAAAACGCAAAAATATTCAGCTTTCTATTAATACAATATAATCACTAAATAAACAAGATCATTTATATATTCGTTTGCATTGAATGGATGTGCAAAAAATTGGTGAATATGAAATATTAGTATTGTCCAAATGGATACGGGATGATTTGAGAGGAAATCTTACGGAATCGGAAAGACAGCAATTATTTCATCAATACATTCGAAAGCTGACTCTTGATGCAAAGTCAAAAAATGAAAATAATTATCTCGACCGATGTAGAATTCTAATCGCTCACCTACTCATCCATTCAAATTTTTCCTTGCTGAATGCGAACAACCTAACACAAACGGACCACCATTATAGTTCACATTAGTACATTCTCGTTATTAGTTTAGTTCTCATCTCTATCCTCACTATCGTATCCATTCTGATCTTGCCAGGACGTTGTAGAGAAATACACTATATCTATACATCATTCTGACGAACAAATTTTCAGAAAGTATGTAACCTTATAGGCATGATAAGCATTTTTTTTAGTCAATGTGTCATGTCATTTATTTCTTGATCCTGCTTTTTTTTGCCACGTCATCAAAATAAAGTACGTCGTTAATTCTGTATTGATTATCAATTAATTAAAACTTCACTATTAGGGCTTTCTGGAGATTAATGCAAACACAATTATGAGAACATTAATCTATTGAGTATAAAAGTGAGAGCTATTATCATATATTTTTTATTCAATTACATTGTCCACCATGGTTTCAATATCAATTCATTATTCTATTTTCATTCTTCTAAGGTAAAACATATCTTTTCTATATTTTAAATTCTGTAATATTGAATCATTCTATTTCAGTTTGACAGGTTTGCATTTTTTTTTTAATATATTTCAATAAAATAATATATTTAGTAGTTAATATTAACGGTCAAACATGCCATGGTAAATCTCAATATGATTTATGCTCATCAAATAATGAATGTGGATGTTTACAATTATCATTGTCTAATAATGTTGGTATTTGTGCTATTCTTGATTTAAGTTGTTCACGATTACAACCATGTCAAGCACCAGGTGATACTTGCGAAACAACTGATCATGTATGTGTTCGTCATCCTAGATGTAATTCATCTCCTCTCTGTTATCCATTATCGATGATTGATCAACGATTATGTCCACCATTCTCAAGTAATACAATTTTACTTGTTTTAGTCAATAAGATGATTTCTTTCTCTAGCATTTTCACCGTCAACAATAACAACACCAACCTTTCTACCAACATTAATAACAACCGAATTTGCACCGATGTCTATTCTTTCTAATTATTCTAATGCATTAACAATCAATAGTGCAACACTTCCAGGATCAAAGAAATACTATAAAACAATTAATATCATTGTCAATACATCAGGTCTTTACACTTTCACAAGTAGAAGTAATATGGATACTTTTGCTGCTCTTTTTATGGATGGATTCGATCCTTTGAAGATAAGTTTATACTTAGTTTCATCTATTAATACATTTGATAGTAATCGTCAATTTAAATTATCACATAACCTCAAAGCCGGCACTCCATATACTTTACTTGTTACAACACATTATTCTGAAGGTCAAACAGGAGAATTTACAGTTATTGCATCTGGTCCAGATCATCTTCGACTTTTTTAATAAATAATTCATGAAGAAAGTAATCATAGAAAAATGCAATTGGAATATTCTAATGGAAGATAATGTTCTTTTTTTCTTATAATTTCGAATCGTTTTTTCTGGATTTTTATTTCCTCAATATCTTTCGCATCTTAAAATAAATATTGGATTATAACGATTGGATATATTATTCATTTGTTAAAATTTCATAAGATTTTTCTCGAAGTGACAAATTCAGTTACAACAGAAGTGGTCAATATTTATTTAATTGATAGTCCCATTTGCTAGGTAACAGACGTAAATTAATGAATAATAGTGCAGATGAGAGAATCTTATATTCTTTTGTTACATCCAACTAAACAGTTTTACAGTAAGCAGGATAGACGCTGAGAGGATGTGAGTGAGAATGGGTGTGATATTTCAATCTCACATTCGACACTAATATATTTCATTGTGAGAGTCTACTTTTCAGAAGGAAAAACTCATCAATTCGTGCTATCGTTTCGTTGTCTGTAGGTAATGATATCCGATTCTTTGAAGAAGTAGACGTATTTCATGTGTGTTCGTTTGTTGTAGTACAATGGTTAGAGCCAATATCATCTTTCCCTATCGCTTTCAACCAATATTTTCTTGAATAGATTTGCATTTAGTGCATTATTAAGTGGAGAAGATTTTTCGAAATTTGTGTATTCATCACATAAATGGCGTATAACCATAAGTGGATTATTATTACAAATCAATTTAATTTTGAACTTTGAAAGAAATGCATTCAAAATTTCTTTATAAGAATCATTGTTGACAATCGGAAAGATATAATCAATAAAATTATGCTTTAATGGATCATTGATTATTTTCACATTGGTGATATACACGTCTGATATAATTATTGATAAAAATCCCTCAAGAAGAAAATGCAATTCGATAGAATCAATACAATCGTTTGTTACCCATAATTTGACATGTCAATGACAGATCATGTTCATTTTTGAGAAAAGGTCAAGTCAAATGATGCTGCCATGTAGAGTATTGTAAAATATGTGATTCGATAATCAGAAAACATCGATGTTTACTTTATTATTTAATACATTCATAAGATATTGATATTTTCGAGGAGTTTAGATTTCGTAAGTTCATCCATGTTTACTTTTTCTCGATGATTATCATAATTGTGTATTTTTATTGTTATATACGTATTGGATAACTGAATGAGAATGAAAGCAGCTAAAACGGTTTGTGCATCGCAATCAGTGTTGCATATGGTTGATTTGCGCTACCATTGTACCGTTTGATGAAAAAATTGAAAAAAATCAAAGTGAACATGAAGAGAACTTGAGTCACACGTTCGATAGAGCTCTATCAGTTGCATCTATGTTAAGTGTTTTCTCAATTGTCAGTTTCTTCATTTCGGGAAAAACTGAATTTTCTAAAAACACTGAGTATTCTAGGGTTTTTCGTAGAATACGATATCTATAGTACTATTTTTAAATTGTTATCAGAATTAAAAGTGAATAAGAGACAACTCTCGATCATTTTAAGTGTTAAGACTTCTCGATATATGTGTGAAAATGATTAGTTATAATGTCGTAATATTGAAAAAATCTGTCGGGATATTTTTTGAATAAAATATTGGTTTTTCATGAGCGATGCTTATTTAAGAACTGATATTTCTATGGTAGACTGACCACTTAATTAGCTTAATAAGATAAAAAAAATGATCGATTAACTCTGTATAGTTACCGAGAAATGAAAGAAGAGAAATTAAAAATCGATCGAGACATTTAGTAGAGTAATAGCCACTTGTTCATTTTATTTTTTGTTTTTTATTTGATTTAGAAGTCCATTAGGGAAATGTTTTTGTGAAACACGATCTGAAAGGAGTGTTGAAGTGTTTAAGGGTAGAAATTTGGACCCTC
>CAJNOL010000733.1:96433-107328 GCA_905250125.1 Rotaria sordida
TTGTACTTGCCGTAATGGAAACTATCGAACCGAATCCTTGATTTGATGAAAGACGGGACAAAAAAACAGTAATGATAAGAATATGTATATAGGTGCTTCGCCATGTGATTGGTGTTTCGATGATAGTTGCACACATGAAATAGTGAAAAATACGAGAAGTTATTGTGACGTTTAAAACTGAAGTAGATCAATAAATATTTATTTTAAGGGGTCAATGACTTTAAAAACGGTGCGAAACAGAGCTACTACGTGTGACAAAAATGCAGAAAATTATTTTTAGCCTTGACGAAAATCTTGATGAATTTCGACTTAATCCTAAGCAGCAATACAATGATTAAAAGATTGAGTTAGTGATTCGTACGTTAACAAACATCAGCTTCCGAGAAATGTATCTCGAGACTTGATTTGCAACTAAGTCCAGTCTTTAAAGGAGAACACAACGACAGTACTGTTATTTTGACGAAGACCCATGTAAAAAAATTGATATAAAAAATCGATTAAAAATCAATTAAAGTCATACGATTTTTAATCAATAATTTAGCAGTAATAACGATGGCAAGAAATTTCTATCGCACGTCCTATTAATACCAGAATAGTAGATTTGTCAATCGAAACGATTGTTTCTTGTTCAAGGGTGAGTGTGGATGTGGATGTGGATATGGGTATGGATCCTCTGTTTAGCAGAACCCACACCCACACACCCTCATAAATGTTGATATGGAAGTAGAGATTTTATTTGTTTTTGCATATTAGACTTTGTTGAGTGTAAGGGAGTACTTGTCCTTATATGACATGGCAGTTTATTGTAATTTAAAAAAAAATATTTAGCAATATTTTTTTATCTGCAAACGACTCGCACTTCTCGATGCTCACAGGTTTTTGACATTTTCCGCTGTATAAAAACTATGTTCCTGAGTGATTTATTACGCTACATGACTTTTACATTCATAATTGATATCCAATTGACTTTTGATAAGTCTTCACAATTCTTCGGTTGTGTTCGATAACAAAGATAAATAATGAATTTAGTATCGCAATCTTGTGTAGGGTTGTAGGTTAACTGTTTCTAAGAATGAATAACTTCTTATTTATTTTCTTCAACAAAAGTTATGACGGTACCGAATACTCTACGACAATTTGCTGCGCATAACGTTCGAAATTGCAGTGTCAAACTAACAGGTTCATTTTGAAATCTACACTGATCACCATAGCATCTAGGTGCACAAAAATATCGTATTATTTTCTTAGTGGCGCCCCTTCGAATCAGAATACTTCGATTGCAATATCAATCCTGGTTTAATCATATGCTGCCGATTTCAGTCAATTTTATAGGTAGTATTGTTGTCGGTGAACTTTCTCTACCAGCTAGATAAGCAGGAAAACTATTGTTCGAATTTTGAAGCCTGAAATATTTTGGTCCTGTATGAAAGATCAATTTCTGGTCGCAACTGAGATCTGTTAGAACGGATATTATATTCCTATTTTCATCGTAGCAATCGTCTCCTTGGTTTTTAGAAGCACATAGTTTGTTGTTAATACTTTGAATACAATCGACGAGAATTCTCGTTCTAAGATTTCGAACTCTGAATAGATCTTGAAAACATGACCTGTTGATTATTGAAGGATATGAATGTGTGAATATTTGTGCGGTTAAGATCAGCTACACTTACTGATGATTAACTGGTTGTTGCGTTTGTACAAAAATAAAAGTTGATTTAAAATTTTAAAAATTTTTATTACTTAAAAATAATCTGGTACTCAAAGAGTTAAGGCAAACATCCGCGATTAGCATTGATAGAGATTCTGACTAAATGGCTTTAATTTTTGTCGACAATAGACACGTTCGTCAGTTGTTCCAAGACAATCGTCTATACACCATCACCAGCTTTATCTGTAGGCAAACAAATGATATCATAGGTTATCAGTGATATACATTCATGATAGTAAGACTAATATTGATTATTACATGGCCAATAATGTGGTTCACAACTGGTCTCATCTGTTTCTAATTGTTCATCGATAAGTACGGATTCGGCATCAATAAATTTGTCTTTCTTCTAATTATTATCATGGAACGATGATACTCTTATCGTTAAGAAAAGCGTCACTATCAATAGATATAGGACAACAAGTTCGAGTAGCTTTTGTTTAAAATGCTTTGCGATCACTACTAGTTTTAAGAACCAATGGAACTGGAAATTTGATTTTTCTTAAAAATGCAATTCAAAAGAAATGCAATAATGGCGTCCTCTAGCTCTCTCACATGCCTCTATTTAAATGTTCTGTTTTCATTCAGATGGTAGTAAATCGAAAATCAAATATTGTGATTCATTTTTGTTTGATGAATTACATCAGAAACTATAAAAAATGTGAAATCTTTGCTGAGGACAAATAAAAAAATACTTATGATGTGATGGAGTTCTTTTTGCAGACAAGAAAACAACAACACAGTTATTGTTTTTTATTATGTTGGTTTTTTCCCACAAGAATTTTTTCGATTGCCACACACTGTTTTTTTTTTGCTGACTTTCGTACTGAGCATAGTCTTCTTTCTGGAATGAATATGATCATCCTACTCATTCTTTTTGTCACAGTTAAGTCGAACGTAATTCTGGTACTATTCAGTTGAAGATTTTCTTATTGAAATACTTCAGATATTGTAAAAGAAAAGAAGAATCTTTTGTAATTTTATGTCAACTTGATTGATAATGAACTTTGAAATTCGTTCCTTTAGATACATTGAGGCGAAAAAGCGGCAACAAAAATGAGAGAAACAACGTTCTATTTGCATACAATAAAAAATCGACGATTATATCCGCCTTCTCTTTATCCGATAACTCATTTAATGGATCGTTTGCATATTGAACATTGTCTTTTAAAACAACCATCATATTTTCGCCATATCATCTATTCATTTATTTTACTTTTAATAAGTACATTGATTGGTACAATTTTCTTTCAGTTACATATTCAAGTTTTTAATTCAATATTTGGTCCATTTCATCTCAATTTAGAACAATTTATTCAACATGTTAACAATTTTAAAAGTCAACAATCATCATCTCGATTCTGGAAAATTGAATATATTCAAGTTGAATTAAATGAAAATAATATTCAACAATCATTCAATACATATGATATTATTCGACAATATTCTGATCCAGTCACACGTCAATATTCAATTGCAACATACAAAAAAGTTCAATATCCAGACATATATGTTAAATTACCAACGTCTACTCAAGAATATTTTCATGCGCAATTTCCATTTCGGTTTCATTTATATTCAATTCGAACACTTAAATGTATTGTAAAAAATTTACCATCGGACTCAGAAATGACACATAGATCATGGGTTGAAAAGATTGATTATGTCAAATACATAAAGAAGCAGTATGATAAGAATTCAACTCAATTTAATAGAGCAATATTAACGAAATGTGGTATCTTGATTGGATATCTATATCGACCAAGAAATGAAAAGGCTTTTATTCAAGGTAAACAACATCAATTTTATTCATTTGATATTGCTCTAAATATCACACAACCGTATTATCCATTTTATAAATTTCTCATATGTGGTTTAATTGCCTTATGGTTATTATTAAAAACACTATTCTATATTATTCTCTATTTGAGAAATATCATTTGTTGCAAAATTTTGCACAAATATGGATTAACAAAAATATCTTTGAAACTATCTAAAAATGTTCAGGAAGAGCTCTGGCTATTGAATTTGGACGGATCATCTCATGAACAATTATTAAAATTTGATGAATTTGTACGACAATGTGAACATAGATTTAACAATCAATTACTCATCATTGAAAATGATCAAAACCATCTGTTTGTTGTTTTATTTCAAGTAGACTTACAGAAATGTTCTACAATCCACTATGAATCATCACCATTTATTATTTGTCCTGAAAGTGATATACGAATAATTAGACACGATGAAGGTATTTTGTATGGTAAAGATCTTTCCAAGATTCCATGGCCAATAACCATGACAGGTGAACAAAATTTTGCTGAGTGGTTACATCAAGAACTCATGGAAATAAGTTCAGGTTATAGACAACGGTAAGCAAATAAGGTATTTTATTGTACACGAGCGCTGTGATGAAACCATTGACTAAATGAAATATGAAAGAAAATTAAATATCAGAGGAAAGATTCAAGTATAAGACTTTGCACTAGGTACTAATGTCCGTCCAAAAAGTCCGTGCGTGTGACTATGTTTTGAATAATTTTTGATAGGAATAAGATACAGACCTGCGGTTTTCGACGTTCGACTACCAAGGCGAAGAGGCATCTTTTCACTACGAAAAACTTTTCTGAGGAACAATTTCGAAGTCGGTTTATCACAGGATCTTTGAAAAGTTATATTGTATCTCTCAAAAATTGCATGGAAACATATTGATTTTTTTACATATTAGGAATCTGCACTAAAAACTGAGTCAACTCATATATGTTTCGAATCGTTTTGCGACACTTTTTTTTCATCGAAAACCTCTGCCCTACAGTCCCATCAATAAATAAAATTCGTCAAAACGCCGTTTCTATCGTTTAATCTTGCGCCATTTTGTGTTATAGTAGTATTTTAGAACTTCTGAAGTTGCTTTCCATTGTCCAAGTGATCTTTTGGCTAACTTTATTTATAGACGGGTTCCTAGGACAGAGGTTTTCGATGAAAAAAAGTGTCGCAAAACGATTCGAAACATATATGAGTTGACTCAGTTTTTAGTGGAGATTCCAAATATGTAAAAAAATCAATAGGTTTCCATGCAAATTTTGAGAGATACAATATAACTTTTCAAAGATCCTGCGATAAACTGGCTTCGAAATTGTTCCTCAGAAAAGTTTTTCGTAGTGAAAAGATGCCTCTTCGCCTTGGCTGTCGAACGCCGAAAATCGCAGGTCTGTATCTTGTTCCTATCAAAAATTATTCAAAACATAGTCACACGCACGGACTTTTTGAACGGACATTAGTAGAAAGGTTCTTCAGTGCTAAGTTTGTCTTAAAAACTAGATCATCATTGTCGAGCAGGCGTTGTGCCCATTCTTGTCACATGGAAAATGTCAAACTTATCACTTTCAATTACTTCTGACATTTGATACAATTTATATTTAAAGATATCAACAACGTCTTCAAAATGAACGATTCGGCCAGCAACAGTGTGTGACATTTCGAAATCGACATCGCTTGAGTATTCATCAACATCGAGACGTATCAAATAGATCAATCGTACACTCAAGTTACATGGCACGATTGATTCATGAAGAAGAAAATTTTCAGACTCTCAAACTTGAACGACAATCAATAGGTCAACGTATATATGAACGTGATTCTCCAGCTTCGGCAAGATTCATTGCCGAGTTTCGAATGAAACATGAACAAAACAAGATTATAGTAGATACGAAAATGGCGAATGAACAAATTCAATGTATTGTCTGTTTGGAATATTTAAAATTAAACGAGCAATATGCACCATGGCCATGTCCTGGCAAAAAGAAACATATATTTCATTATCAATGCATGCTCAGCTCATTACGATCAAAAAATAAATGTCCACTATGTCGACATGAAGTAGACGGCGTTCCAATGCCTACAATACAAAATTTGATGCCTGAATTATTCAGACATATAGTTTTATAGAATTTTAAGAAATGAGTGTATTAACACAAAAGAATGTAATATTTTTCTTCTCTTCTCTTTTCTAGCCTCGATTTTTCAGAGTTTGTACCGTTTACTAAAATAAATTCCATTCAATACTCTAGAAAACAAAATATTTAAGAAAAAGGAAATGTTCACACAGAATGAATAAATTACGATCGATGGCAACAGAAATTGTAATGCATTTCAATATCGAACATGATACGCCAGTTCGAATAGATGTTATGGTGTGAGGAAAAGAATGATATCCACACCCTCAAGTTCAGATGTATAAGATATTAAAGTACAATTATGATTAATAGCAATATATTCAATAGTATTGAATTGTTCATCGGTAGCAATTGCCAATGGGACAGATGTGAAGAATCCTTCTGCTGAATATTTATTATATTTCAACTTAGGTAAAGCAAAAATTAATCGATAAATTTCACTTACGCCACTTAACGCCTAAATCCCCTCTCATAATAGAACCTTCTTATTTTACAAACTTTTTGAAAAATTTTATTGGCATTTTCATCGGAAAATCATCGAAATTCAAGATCTTAAGATAAGAATTTATTTAATATCCTTATGTACCAGCGTAAAAATCTCGAAATCTCCTGAAAAATTCTAGAAAACCCTAAAAATCTTTGAAATTTTTTTTTACATCTAAAACTATTGAAAAACTTTGGGACTTAATAGAAATCTCCGGGGACTTCTATTATGAGAGGGAGTTTATTCCATATCGATTGTTAATGAGAAAATAAAACGAGGTAAAGAAGATCAATTAGTTAGTAGTGAAATAAGTAAGTTATATTTGGTAGAATTTCAATAATAACAAGTGATTCAAGACGATCAAATGATGAGATAAATTCATTTTTCTCTGATGGTAACAATATATGAAATAAAACTATTTGATGTTTATTATTAATCTTTTAACTGTTATTGATATATACATATATACGACAAAACAATCTTTATGAAAAAAATCAATACTACAGTTACTTCAATTACTTAATCTTACTTTCATTATGTATTCTGTATTGACTCGAAAGCTCTACATATAGGGTGTCCGGAAAGTCCTTAGAGTTACAAAAATTTGGCTATCTCCATTATGGTTGGACTAAACGAGCTCATTTTTCTAACAAAGATTGAGGCATGTTCACACTCCAAATTCATATGGACAAGGGTATTGAGAATCTTTGTTAAGTATCACTATTGACCTCAACAAGAAAATTTTACTGTTTCACAGTTAGGAAAACAAACATTACACATGATAGGGCAAAAGACACTTTATTGAAAAGACAATTGACTCTCTTCATTGTGGCTTGAGCGAACCAACTGATATTTTTACCCAGGATAGAGGCATATCCACATTCCAAATCCATACTGACAAAGTTAGTGAGAACCTTTGTTAAGTATATGGTTTTTCTTCCTCTCTGTGGAACAGTAAAATTTTCTTGTTAAGGTCAATAGTGATACTTAACAAAGATTCTCGATACTCTTGTCCATATGGATTTGGAGTGTGAACGTGCCTCAATCTTTGTTAAAAAAATGAGCACGTTTGGTCGAGCCGTAAAGGAGATATGAAAATTTTCCTAACTCTAAGGACTTTCCGGACACCCTATATAATGAAGCTCACTCAACCGATTCTAATGTTTCCGTGCATCAAAAGTTATTTTACAAAAAGTTCACTATGCAAATTAAAAAAAATATCACAGTCAGGAGATTAAGTAAAATATTTGTATGTAGTTCATTAGTTGTTGTAAATATTTTACAATCATCAAGATATTCAAATACCTCATAGAAAAATTCATTCGATAAATTTTTAATCCAACTTATCGACATACGAAAAAAACGAATACAAATATCTGATTTAACAGAAAGAATCAAATCTATTAAAGAACGTTTAAGTGTAAAGTTATAAAAGTTTTTATTAAACAATTTCATACAAAAGTAAATACAATAAACAATATATAATCATTTCCATTGTAAATAAATTTTATCCATAACATGTTTAATCATAAAATCAAAATGTAAATTTTCAACATCAATCATTTTTTCTAATTTTTCGCACATTTCATCATGTGCTTCTGGTATAGAAAAACATAATAATCGAAGTGAAGATTTAGATATGCCCTTAATTTGTGTTAAAATAAGTCCTGTTAATAATTCAGCATGCATATAATCAATACATTTGATTTGAAGATGATTAATACGTGAACAAATTAAAGTTAACATATAAAGTTCATCCATATCTTTCATATGTTGAAAACAAATTTTTGTAATTTGATTTTTAGGTAATAGAACACAAAGAAATTCAATTTCTTCTTCGGATAAATCTCCTTGTTGTAAAATTGGTAAAGAATAAATTTTTAATGTTTTAATTTCAGATAATAAATGTAAAATTTCCATTAATTTATCAGTAAAAATTTTAACATGAATTTCTAAATGATAAATTTGTGTTACAGTTAAAATATGATTAATATAATCATCTATGAATATTGTCTTCGTCCATTGTTCAGGACGTACTTCATCTAGACTAAGTCGAATAGATTTAGATAATTGATCAGAAGAATTAATCATATTATGTTGTGTATCATATTCATACCATCTTTTTCTAAAACAAAAAAAATTATTCAAACTAAAAAAAACAAAAACTTTTCTTTGATATACTTGTATGGACTAATTGAATAAATAATATTTTCAAATTCAATTTCAGTTTCTAATATCCATTGTCGTTGAAGCCAAAATGATGAAATAAATTGATCACATTGTCCAAAATACATTGGAGTTTCATAATTTTCTTCAAAATATGCACTATATTTAAAATAGAATTTTTCTAATTGAGGTAATTTTGTTAAAATAAATTTTTCCCATCGATTAGCATCAAGATAAGTAATATCTTCAACTAATGTTGTCAATGATAAAATTTTTATTTTCGAATTTAATTTACTAATGAATGTATCAAGTACATTAAATGACATTTTTCTATATATATGAATAGAAAGATGTGTTAAATTTGGTAATTTTATTGGTTTAATATTTTTAATATTTACATTTCGATCGGTAAGACTTAAAAATTTTAAATGACGAAGATGAGGCGTATAAGATATTATAACAAAAAGTTCGTCCAAAGCACAAGGATGATCCATAATAAGATGTTCAATAGAACTTATTTGTTCATTAGTAGCAATTGGTAATGAGATCTTTATATCAAAATCATTAGATTCTATTGCTGTATATTTGATATATTTTAATTTTGGTAGATTGAAAATTAATCGATAGATATCTCCTAGATCTTTTTCTATAGAACATGTATCAATTATTAATGAGAAAAGACGAGGTAAACAAATTAATTTTGGAAGAAGTGAAATTAATATATCTGGTTCAATTGAATCAAAAATAAGAGATTCAAGACAATTAAATGATGAATCAATGGTAAATGATGAAATAATTTGATTAGTATTTTCTGATATCCATAAATGAATTGAAAATATTTGATTTTTATTAAAATGTAAAATTTGTTGATAATTATTCATAAATATTTCTTGTAATTGTGAATAATTAAATGTTAATTTTAATAGAAGTGATGAAGAATTAATTAATTGTTGAAAACGATAATTAAGATTTGAAAAAGCATAATAAATTTCACAAGCATCAAGATAATCGAAAATTTCATAGAAAAATTCATTAGAGAAATTTTCGATGGAATTTATCGACATACTAGATAAAAATCTAATATTAATAAAACTTTTTCTTTTTCTCCTTTGTGACTTACGTTTCTTGATTAAATCCAGATAATAAAATATGAAATAAATCGATCTAAAACAAATAATCTAGGCGAAAGAATAAAGCACATGTACATCTTGGTTATTTGACGAAATGACGACAACGTATTCTTTTTTTTTCTTCTTCTCTATATATACAGAATATCTGCGATGAATCATTGACAGTAAACAATCCTTACTCTGTATATAACACACTGGATTTTATTAATAAACATTATTAAAAAGAATTTCAATAAGGTTTTTATGTTATTTACAAAATATTCATTCGAATCATTTCCATTTAAAATAGATGTTATCGAGTACATGTTTAATTTTATGATTAAAGATATAACATAAAGATACAGAGCCATAAGAAAGTAAATTTCTCGAATTTTCTTCATCTTCTCAAGATAAACTTTGGTAATTTTACTTGTAAATTCTCTGATTGACATAATAATAAAGAATGAATTTTTAATGATTTAAGTTCTGATAATGAATTTGTTATCTAAATCAATATATTAATACAGATTTTTTCATCGAAAATTTCTAAATAATAAATCTAAGCTAGAATTATAACATGCTTAATATTCATAATTACAAAATTATCATGAGTAATATATATATAATAGTCACTCGACTAGATTTAGAAAGATAAATAGAAGAATTTACACTATTATGTTGTGTATCATATTCATACTATTGTTCTCTATACAGAAGAGAAAAAGTACTCAATATGAAAATCTTTTTTCAAAGTATCTATACGGGCGAACTGTATAGCTAATATCTTCCATGGAAGTATTAGCTTGAAATATTCATTGTCGTTCAAGTTAAAATGATAATATGAATTCATGCGATTTTCCAGGCTATATTGTAGATTTCTTTGCATAAACAAAACTTTTATAATTATTTTAACTGAGGACAATAATTTAAAATAAATCGTTCCCATAGTTTACCATCAAGATAAACGATACTTTTGAATTGAGTCGTAAACGATAAAAATTTTAATTTGAAACCGATTTTACTAATAAATATTTCAAATTTATCAAACTTCAAGATATGAAAACAGGTAATATATTTGACAACCATCAAGATAACCAAATATTTCATAGAAAAGTTCATTGGATGAATTTTCGATCGAAATTACTGATATTCTATATAAAAATCTATAACTTTCAAAATATTTTATTTTGTAAAATTTACGTTTTTTGATCACTGTTGAAATTACCATGCGATGGTAAATTTCTATTTCCAAGAAATTCAGATAAAATGACTATAGGAAAAATTTCATGGAAATTTAATCAAATGCTTTTAAAGATAATTATAGAAAACTCTCCCAATTAAAAACCATATATTTTATATATATAGACATATATTCTTACGTGACCCAACCCAATCCGAAATCAAAACATATATTATGTATATATGAAAATGCGTGCCATGATTCGATAAAAATATAAATAATGAAGATCTTT